>CAUYRH010168339.1:0-15424 GCA_963574655.1 Perodicticus potto
TGTAGTTCCAGCTACTTGGGAGACTGAGGCAAGAAAATCACTTTAAGCCCAAGAGTTTGAGGTTGCTATGAGCTATGATGCCATTGTACTCTACCGAGGGTGACAGAGACTCTGACTCTAAATAAATAAATAAATAAATAAATAATAAATTTCTTAAGGGTGATAATGAAAATAAAGATGAAGGGCTCGGCGCCTGTGGCTCAATGGGCTAAGGCCACGTACGCCTGAGCTGCAGGGTTCGAATCCAGCCCGGGCCCGCCAAACAACAATGACAGCTGCAACCAAAAAATGGCCGGGCGTTGTGGCGGGCGCCTGTGGTCCCAGCTGCTTGGGAGGCGGAGGCAGGAGACTCGCTAGAGCCCCGGAGTTGAAGGTTGCTGTGAGCTGTGATGCCACAGCACTCTATCCAGGGTGACAGCTTGAGGCTCTGTCTCAAAAAAAAAAAAAATGAAAATAAAGATGAAGGACACAGGTGTAGAATGGTCCCTTGGGGTAGGCGACACAGGAGTGCAGGGAGGCTGAGAAGGGAACCCCCTACCAGGCCCCAACTCAAGCACAGGGGTACCGTGAACAAAGGGTTCCGCTGCTTTGAAAAATAAAAAAGCTTGAACCTGGTAAATGAACTGGCATCCAAGCTTCTAGGGGACCCACTCCCCACTCTCCAAGGAGTTCAAGGGACAGCATGAGTTCTGGAGCCAGAACACCTGCGTTCCCAGACAAGACTCTCCACTCACGAGAGCTCAGCAACCTTGGGCGAGCCACGTCACTTGTGCCTCTCAGATCCTCATCCACAAAATGGGCGCAGCAGTGGCCACCTCACAGCAGCACAGTGAAGTGTCCATGTAATGATCCACGGGAAGGGTTGGGACAGAGCCTGGCACACAGTACACACTCCTCAGTCGCCTCTCCTATCACAGCTGGTTACCGGGACAGCGCCTTCTCCAACCAGATGCCAGTGGCTCTCATGTGCACCACAGTTTCATTGACTGCCACAAAGTGAGAAGGCCCCAGTGGAGGGAGGGGGTGAGGTGCTTTCTCACTCCAGACACGTCACCTTGAGATGTCACCTCGAGGACACCTGCCTCTGAGGATTACCAGGTCGCTTTACTCACAGCCATTCTCAGGCTCCATTCAGGTTTCCTCTTTCTTTTTTTTCTTTTCCTTTTCTTTTTCTTTCTTTCTTTCTTTTTTTGGACTCAAAGTCTTGCTCTGTTGCTTTGGCTAAAGGGCCGTGGCATCATCATAGCTCACAGCAACCTCACACTCCGGGGTTCAAATGATCCCCCTGCTTCTGCCTCCCAAGCATCTAGGACTACAGGCATGTGTTACCAAGCCTGCTAAGTGTTCTACCTTTTGTAGAGATGGGGTCTCAGGGTCTCAGGTTCTCGCTCTTGTTCAGGCTGGTCTCGAACTCCTAACTTCAAGTGATCCTACCTTGGCCTCCCGGAGAGCTGGGATTATAGGCATGAGCTGCTGCACCCAGCTGGCACAGAGCTAAGCACAAAGCAGGCATCTAAAACTTGCTGTCAAATTAAAGGTCTGTCCACCTTTCTTCAGGGCCTCATCCCTGTTGGATGACCTGTCTATGCTCCCTGTTCCCTACTCCACAGCCTAACTCCTCTGCACACACCACCTGCTCAAAGAAGGAACAAACTCGGGCGCTCTCTAGGCCCCCAGGCCTGGGATGTCTTTCTCCATCTCTTTACCTCCTTGCAGAGTGAAACCCTTCAGTGTTTTTACTCCATACTGGGCAAAATATCCTTGGAAGAAAGAGCCTTTGTGGAGGATTACACGGCTTCTCTCAAGCCCAAATACAGCACAGGGTTTGGAGAAAATTCTGTTTCCCCTCATTTTCAAGAGTGAAACATGATCTCTCACCCACACTTGCCACCCCTCTAGGGAGCTAAAAACCCTTCTTGCCTGGACAATCTCTTCCAAGGGACGGATTTGGAAACCTCCCTGCCATCTGTTCCTGATTCTGCAGGGGCTGCTTGGCTGTGTGAGGCCCTGGGCCTGCCTCCCTCCCACCCTTCTTCCGCCCCTCTCCTGGCAGGCTGACTGCACAGAGGCCACACTTGGCAGGCAGTTCAAGGGCAGCCTCAAGGGGGCAGCATCCATACCTGTAAGTCTGGAGGTAACGCTGGTCTGTGAGGATGTCTGAGCTGGGACGAAAAGACAAAGTAGGCGTCCGATCCACTCAGCTGGACCGAGACCTGCTGGGAGGGGTTGGAGAGGAGGAGTCGGGTGGGGGAGGGGCAGAGGGCGAGAGACAGAGGCCAGGAGGTGGGCGCCAAGGAGGGGTGAGTCACCCCAGAGTATGCCCACAGCTCAGGCCCAACAGCAGATGCCAGAAGCCTCTACCTTCCCTCATCCTCCCTCACTGTAAATCTTTTGGGTTTTGGTTGGCTTTTTTTTGAGACAGAGTCTCAAGCTGTCACCCTGAGTAAAGTGCTGTAGCATCACAGCTCACGGCAACCTCAAACTATTGGGCTTAAGCGATTCTCTTACCTCAGCCTCCCTAGTAGCTGGGACTACAGGCACCTGCCACAACGCCCGGCTATTTTTTTCTTTTTTGGTTGTAGTTGTCGTTGTTTGGTAGGCCCCGGCCAGCTCTAGTGTATGTGGCTGGCACCCTAGCCACTGAGCTACGGGCGCCGAGCCCCTCACCCTAAATCGTACTCAGGCTTCACTGACTGATGGGAATGATGCTTGGGAAGGGGTCCCAGACAGGGGGCTGGGAAGACGACTCTGGACCCCCAAATCCCTGCTCTAGTGTCTGTTTACACCTCCCATATCCCCACTGCCCAGCTAACCCCAAGTGTGAACCAGACACTGTGCTAGCAGCTTTATGATTATCACCTCATTTGACCCCTGACATTGCCCTTCTTGGTTGGTCTTATTATCCCCATTTCCTAGTTAGCAAAACTGAGGATCAATGGGGTTAAGTAATTCACCCGAGGACAATGAGCTAGTTACCAGGGGAGCTGAGAATTATATAAAGCTTATATAAAACTAAGAGCCTTTTAGACTGAAAGTTCTTTGGCATTTGGGACAGAAATAGAGTCACTTATACATCCTCAGTACCTAGCATAGAGCCTGGCACACAGCAGAGACACGATCCATAGACAGTGAATGAGTTGAACAAGCCAATACACCTATAGCAGCTGCTGTGTGTTCACCCAACTAAGTTTCCCTTTCCTCCTGGATATCCAGCTAAAACTACATGTCCCAGACTCCCTTGCAGCTAGGTGGGGTTGTGAGATGAGAAGGTAGACAGGAATGACTTATGCTGCTCAAGGTCCCAGAAAAAGCTCTTGCATAATTCACTGCCCCTTCTCTCCCCATTTACCAGCTGGGGTAGAGACACAGGTGGGGAAGCCTGGATACCAAGTGACTGTGTGGAATAGAGCCACCCTGAACAGAGACATGAACCTTTGCAGTAAAGCAAACATTTGTTTCTGACAACAGCTTTGCCTGATGAATCACGTGCATGCTACTAAAATAAAAGCTGTGATGTTGGCTTTCTGGGGCCACCTCACCACCTCCTCAGCCATCCCATATAGGGAGCCTTCACTCTAATATTAAAAATCTTTCCTCCCTCAGCAAGGGAGCAGAATTCAGCCTCCTGACCTGGGATGTGACATCATGCTTGATGGCAGCTTGTGCATCCAGGCTGAAGTTGAATACTCCTTGGGGACTCCACTTAATGATGACACTCCCATCCAAGCTCAGGGCCTGTGGGAACCTCAGCTGGGAAGAAACAGACAGCACCCTTTACTCCTGCTAACAGTAAGGCTCTACTTAGAGGATACAAACCAGTGAGCTGGGGACCATACCTGGTAGGAATGAGCCATATCCAGGGCCAGGCTGTGCCAGATTTTTCCACGCTGAGATTTGTCATGATGCAAGCCCTTTAAGTGCAGCATGACTTTCTGGTTGACTTTCAAAGTGGCCTCAACCTCCTTGTTCTTAGCCTGGGTGTGTGAGAACCAGAGGCACTGACAGAAATCACTTCCCATCTCTGGGTGCCTGAGGAAGCCACCCTTGGACCTTGGAACCCAGCAGTCATGTGAAAAATCGTCCCAAGATTGATGTGTTAAAGCACAGTCTACAGCCTTTTTTTTTTACTAACAGAGCAGAAAGTAGGGAAACGTGCTCGTGGGATCTTTCAGACGGGGTGGTGAACCCCAGTGTTCACAGGGCGGTTAGCAGGGTGGGCTTGAGGGGGAAAATATGAGTACCCAGGCCTCATCCAGAGGGGTGTTCTGGCATCGGTCTATTTTTTTTCACTGTTGTGTCCCTAACCTTCAGCATGAGTCCCAGCACATAGTAGGTGCTCAATAAGTATTTGGAAGAATGCAAAACCACAGGTCATAGCCTGAAGCCCCAAGGTAAAAGCTACGCTAGAGTAAAAGGATGTTTAATTCATAGCATAGCAGGCAGACTGATACTCCTCCCCAATGATGTCCATGTTCTGTTCCCTGAAACTTGTGAATATGTGACCTTACATGGAAAAAGAGAATTTGCTAATTGTGTTGAGAATCTGTCAGGGAGGTTTCTTCTTTTCTATTTTTTTGACCGGGGCTGGGTTTGAACCCGCCACCTCCAGCATATGGGGCCAGTGCCCTACTCCTTTGAGACACAGGTGCCACCTCTTTTTTTTCCTTTTTTGAAACAGGGTCTCACTCTGTCACCCACGCTGGAATGCAGCTGTGCAATCATAGCTCACTGGAGCCTCAAACTCCTGGGCTCAAGGGATTCCTCCTGCCTCAGCCTCCCAAGTAGCTGGGACTACAGGTACCCGCCACCACACACAGCTAATTTTTCTGTTTTTGTAGAGACAGGGTCTCCCTTTATTGCACAGGCTCAAGCCATCCTCCAACATGAACCTTCCAAAGTGCTAGGATTACAGGTGTCAGGCACCTCGCCTGGCCATGAGTTGAGGATCTTGACATGGGGGACAGGCGTCTAGATTATTCAGGCAATGTAATCACACGGGTGCTTGTGAGAAGGAAGCAGGAGAATCAGACTCAGATATGGAAAGATGCTCTGTGGGCTTCAAAGATAAAGAAAGGAGGCGTGAGCCAAGGGATGTGGGTGGCATCTGGAAGCTGGAAAATTCAGGAAAAGAACTCTCCCCTGGAGCTTCTGGAAGAGATATAACCTTGTTAACTCCCTGGTTTTAGCCAACTGAGACCCATTTTGGACTTCTGAGCACCAGAACTATAAAATATGTGTAAATTTGTTGTTTTAAGCTGCTAAGTTTGCAGCACTCGGTTATGGCAGCAACAGGAAACTTCACACATCATCCTTTATTTATTCACTCAACAACTACTTAGCTTCTGCCACATGCCCAGTTGCCGTCTTTCCTATCTGTGTTGACAGAGAAGTTAAAAATGCCTCACCAGAGAAGTTTATCATGGGTGGGCATCTTTAGAGAGACGCAGGGCCTTATTTTAGAATGAAGACAGGAAGAAAAATAAGGGTCTGAGAGAGAAGGAAAATGTGTGTCATTAAACAGACATGCTTTTAGAAAGAGTAGACAACCAAATTAAGTTAAATTAAATTAAAGATCACTAGGTACTATTTCTAGCCTAGTGTTTATTGTCAGTGGGCTTTGGGGCCCAGTTTAATCAAATCTTCTGATTTTTTCTTAGGAACGGCAGAAATCCGGGGTTTACCCAAAATTTTCTGATTTCCAGTGTTAGCAATTGATATTTTTAAATGTAAATGCTAAGCAGACCAAACAAAACACACCTGCAGATTGGATTTGGCCCCTGCGCCAATCTGCAATCTCCGGTTTAAGAAACAGCAAACACCCCTGGGAGACATTTCTGCAGGTGTCCTAGGCTGTCATCCGCCCCCTTCCCCTCAGCTCTGAGACCTTCACTACCTCATCTCTGGGGAGCCATTTGTGATTTTGAAATTTTTTTTTTTCAAAGACAGGATCTCACTCTGGAGCCCAGGTTGGAATGCACTGGTGTGATCATAGCTGACTATAGTATGAACTCCTGGGCTCAAGCAATCTCTCTTGCCTCAGCCTCCAAAGTAGCTGGGACTATGGGCACATACCATCATGCTCATCTAACACTTTATTTGTTGTAGCAGAAAGGTCTTACTTTATTGCCCAGTCTGGTCTTGAACTCCTGGCCTCAAGCAATCCTCCTGCCTTGGCCTCCCAAGTGCTAGGATTACAGACATGAGCCACTCTCTCCGGCCACAGCTTCCTTTAACTCACAGGCCCCAGAAGGGTGAAGCTTGGTGCTCAATGGCTGGCCCAGCTCCACCCTCCTTCCCACAAACTGCTGTCCATCTCGCAAGAGAGAAACAACCACCATCTTCCTTGGGGGCTGAGCATACAGTAGATGCTCAATAAATGCTTGTTGAAGAATGCAAGGCATCTCCCAGAGTGCCTGCTCCTCCCAGAGGAGTCAGGAGGAAGACTTGGGTGAGGGTCTAGCAGACACACCTTCAGCTGCATTTCAATTCTTACAGCCACTGCCTAAGAGGTGACTACAGCTGCCTCCACTTTATAGACAAGGAAACTGAGGCACAGGGATATGAAATAATTTGCTAAGGACACATGGGCAAAACCAGATCTCACCCTCAGAAAGCAAAATGCCAGAACCTTCTAAGTCAGGGGGTCAACACGCTACAGCCCACATCTGGGCTGTTTTGATAAATAAGTTTCTGCGGGCACACTCATGCCCATTCACTTAGGTAGTGTCTAAGCCGCTTTCCCACTACAACAGCAGAGTTGAGTCATGGTGACACGGACCATGTGGTCCACAGAGCCTGAATAGCTCCTACCTGGTTCTCTACACAAAAGGTTTACTGCCCTCTGCTCTGGGTCGAGGTGTACACAGGGTTGTAAATAGCATTAAGGTGGCAACTGTCCCTCAAGCGCTAATGTGACCAAGCCCCTGTGGCTACCATGGTTCATAAAGTAGACATGGTACCCATTGGGAGTTTTCCACACTAGCAGAGGAAACCCAACAATCACACACAAAACAGAACTGGATTTGTGACAGGTATTAGGAGCAAAAGGCAGGGAATGAATGGCTGCTTGTGAGGTGACCTGGGGGTCAGGAGAGATGATGCTTGAGCTTGACCCTGAAAGATGAATAGAAGGAAAGGAGGCAATGCTGCTGCCAAGGTGACAGCTTCAGAGGGTAACTCAGCTGGGAAGAAACAGACAGCACTCTTTACTCCTGAGTGAGAGTTCACCAAACAGGAAAGAGAAGAAAAGGCTTCCCAGGGGAGGAAGCGGTCTGTGAAAAGGCCTTGGTCTGCCCTCCCCTGCCTCGCTGCAGGTTTCCACAGTGACGGCCTGGGGCCGTCAAAGGAATGTGCAAAGGTCCTGGGGCAGGTGAGGGATGAAAAGAGACCAGCTGAGTGAATACAGGCAGCAAAAGGGGGCCAGTGGGTCAGGACAGGGGGTCTTTATCCCAAGAGAAGCTCTGATGGTTTTTAAGCAAAGGAGCAAAAGAATTATGTTGGCATTTAGACAGATCCCTTTGGCTGTTAAGCAAATTATAGTCGGGGGACTTTGCAGAACACAGAAACCAGGCAGGAGAATGTTTCCTTTGTCCTGTTAACAGATGATGGCAACTTGCCCTGGGGGCTGGGGTGGAAAGGGCTCCAGGGTCTTCTCACTTACAGTGTGCTGATTCCAAGTGACCAGGCACCCCTCCAAGCTCCTGGGGATGGCCTTATTTTCATAAGGGTGTGTCAGACCTGCACAGACCTGCGAGGGACAACGCATGCACACACGAGTGCAGGAAAGTCAGGAGGCAGCGGGGGCCCTCACCCCAGATTCTCTGCTGTACCCCAGAGCTCACTCACATAGGGGTGTCCAGCCTGGCGGCCCAGGACCACGGTCTGCAGGGTCTCCTCTCGGCCGTTCAGGACAACCCTCGTCTCCAGGGAGTAACGCTGCTGCTGCCTGTTGGCTGTGAAGGTCTCCTGCAGCAGGAGGTTCTGTGGGATGGGCAGGTGCAGGGGGTGCCTGGCATGGGGACAGGAGAAGAGCCATTAAAGCAGGTGGCAGGGTCAGAGACCCAAGGGACAGACAGCACTAAGGTCTGGAGTCACACAGACTGGGACAGGAACCCAGGCTTGATCTTCCACTGGCCGTGTGACTTTGGGCAAAAGACTTCTCTGCACCTCAGTTTTCCCAATCATGCAATGGGGGAAAAAGTAATAACAACACACTGGGACCCTCAGAGATGATGTCCGTGTAGTGAACACAGCTTCCCCAGGGCAAGGGTTTCCGCCTTTGTGTTCTCTGCCATTTTCCATGTGCCCTAAAGAGCACTTGACACATAGTAGGTGCTCAATAAATGCAAATGAACTAAACAAATGAATGAGACCTCTGTAAAGGGCAACTGTTGTTACTTTTCTGTTATTGTTGTTTTGGCCATTGGTGACTTGTCCAGGGTCACACAGCTGGTCAATGCACAGCCTGGACCCAGGATAGGTCTGCTGCCCCCAACCTCATGCTGTTCCCTGCACACAGGGAACAGCCTTTTTAAGTGGGTATGTCCGTAGGAAGTAAAATGACTTCCCAGCACAGCTTTTAGGGTGGGGCTAGGGATGTGGGGGCTTTTATGGTGGGCGGTGGTTTTTTCCCAGGCCCTGGACTGACAGCTCTGTAACCTTGGTGGCCTGTGACTCAATAGGGAAGTGGAACCTTGGGCAGCCACCAAACCTCTAGAGTTTCATCAGGGGAAGGGTACACAAACCTAAGGAACAGGGTCCCCCGCTTCTGGTACAACATCCTTCCTCGCTTCCGCTCCTCCAGCTTGCCCTCCAGCTGCAGACCCTGAGGCTGGCCCTGTGCTTGGGTCCTCAGAGCTGTGAGCAACACATGGGTCTTCTGGGGCTGCAAAAAGGACCAGGCTGAAGGGAGGGATAGGTCAGAGAGACTATGCAGCTGACCATCCTGCCTCGCAGGGGGACGAGGGGCAGCCTTTCACTGGCTGCCCATTACCCCCTGGAATAACTACCCAAGAACAGCTGAGCTGGGATGCAGCCCTCACCCTGACCAACATGTACAATCCTGCAGCACCCGGCCATGCCAGACCTTCTTAGGCACCTTACGGGGAATAAAGAACTTGGGCTTCTAGGCGCAAAGATGCCAAGCTTTGCTCCAGAGTCTGTGCTAATGGGCCTGGGGTCCACTTCACCAATCAAGAAACTGAGGCTCAGGGAGGCTCTAGGTCACAGGCCAAACTGGTGGCATGAAGGGAGGACCAGGGTGTCTTGGCTGTACAGGCCACCGGCTCTTACCCACTCTGCATGCCTGTAGGCCACCGTTAGGTTCAGCTCCTGCTGGGGGCCCTTCCACCAGCAGTGAAGGATCTTCCGGTGCCGGCCGGTCTCGGCACGGACCTCCCCCTGTGCAGCCGCACTCCAGGGCGACTCGAGTTCACTTCGGCCGTGGAAGAGGCCCTGTGCCCAGGCCGTCACTGTGGAAACCTGCAGGGAGGCAGGAGCGGGAGACCAAGGCCTTTGCACAGCCCACCTCCTCCCCTGGGAAGCCTTTTCTTCTCTTTCCCATTTGGTGAACTCTCACCCATCCTTCAAACCCTTCTGATGCCGGCCCTGCCAGGCCTGTCCTGATTGGCAGGCTGGTTATTACCCAGAGGGCCTTGAGAGGAGAGGGAAAGCTCCCATCAGTGGCCCCAGCCCGCAAGCACACACGACTTCCTCCCCCCTCTCTCCTCTCCAGCGTGGGAGGGAATCCCTGATGCATCTCACTAGGCCACTACGGACCAGTGACTAGGGACTGAGGAGAGTGTCTGTACCCTGTGGGCACAGGCTGGCAGGTGGCCTCCCTCCGTTCACTGCTGCCACGGTCTGCAGAGCCTGGGAAGGGCTGGGCGTGGTCTTGTGCACACTGGCGTAGGGGAGATGGAGCACTGGCACCCACCGCTCCAGCCAGGCTCCCTGTGCTGCCCTGGCCCTGCCACTGCTGTCCCTTGCCCACCGCGCTCTCTCAGGGGCCACACGTGGAGAGGTGATGAGACCAAGATGGGATGTGGCGTTGCTGAGCCTCTGGCCAAATATCAGAGCCCCATTACACCTTGTCCCGAGTCACCAACTCTTGAATCTTCCTGAAGACCCCCCACTGCCAGTTTCCCCATTTCAGTGGCTCCAGAGCCCCATTACGCCTTGTCCTGAGTCACCAACTCTTGAATCTTCCCAGAAGACCCCCCACTGCCAACTTCCCCATTTCTGTGGCTGGCTCTTCTTTCCACCCGGATACCTGGGACAAAACCTTGGAGTCATTTGTCTCCTTTCTCTTGCACCCAGACACTTGCTGCCACCTCTGCTGTCATGGCCCAGGCCTTGCTGCTATCCCCTCTAGTTGGGTCAATGGCAGGGGCTAGCTGGCCAACGACCGCACCTCATACTCCTGTCCTGGCTCCACCTGCTGCCCAGAAGCCCCCATGGGGTCCCTAAGATCGCCAGGAACACCCCTGCAGCCCCAGCCTCAGAGGGGATTGCCTGCTCCCAGGCGGCCCCAGTCAGGCCCAGACCTCCCGTCTGGGTCCTCCTGGCTTCCCAACACCAGGACAGGGTTTGTGTGCCAAGCGCCCTTGGCCATGCTCCTGGGGACAGCGCTTGGTTTTCTCCCAACGCCCCCCATCAATGCACCAAACAAGTGGAGACTCACACTTCAGTCAGCAGACGCTATAAACCTACCCATGGCCCAGAGGCTTTCATACTGCTTTTCAGCAAAATCCTAATGTCCACTTGTTGCCAAAGTCTCATTCAATGTGCTTTCCTGTTTTATTTCACTTCCCTTCAGCTAAGTGGGAACATTGGGAAATCCAGGTTTTTGTTTTAGGTCCTCTCTCCCTAGAGCCACTTGGCAGCTAACTCTGATGGTTATAAATACCAGGTGGGCCAAACTTCACACATGTATGACCAGGGGCCTTGGGTTTTCCCCTATGCATTGGAAGAAGATCTCAGTGTCTGAGAAACAGGCCCCTGTCCCCGGTGCCGAGCGGGGGAGGGTGCAGGGCTCACCCGCAGGTAGGTGGTAGTGGGTGTGTAGATCTGGATCGTGCCCTCTCTGTTGTGGCCCTGACTCTTGCAGGTCACGCTGACCACCAGTCCCTTAAGGGTCCAGGCTTTGCCCAGCGTCAGCTCCAGGACAGCTTGGAATGTGGCTCTGTGTGGCCAGTACAGCCTGTGAGCTGCAGAGACCACCAGCCATGGACTATTCAGGTTCACGGCACCTGCAAAGGGACAGAGGAGAATCAGGTACGTGGGGCAGGAAGGGAACTTCCAGAGGGGAGCAAGAGGTCCCCAGTCTCATCACAGCCACAATGGACATATCTCAAAACTGGGACCAACTGGGCATGAGGGAACTTTCTAGAATGATGGTAACACTGTGAATCTTGACAGGGGCTCAAATGGCACAGATGTATGCACAGGTAAAAATTCACCCAAGGGTACCCTGGAGATCTGTGCATTTCACTCCAATTAATGAAACGTGCACTGAAATGTTTAGGGGTGAAATATACCATGTCCACGACTTACTTGGATCACACCAAA
The DNA here is from genome assembly GCA_963574655.1 of Perodicticus potto. Lineage (NCBI taxonomy): Eukaryota > Metazoa > Chordata > Mammalia > Primates > Lorisidae > Perodicticus > Perodicticus potto. Next base: position 11,569 of record CAUYRH010168339.1, read on the forward strand.
AACTAAGAAGGACGGATAGGTAGATGCATGCAATGAGGCAAATAAATGAGGGTAAAATGTGAATAGCAGAACCCAGAAGGAGGGGATGGTGTTCACTGTACAATTCTTTTTACTTTTCTGTATGTCTGAAACTTTTTCATAGTAAGATACTGACCAAAAAATACCAGGAGGGACTAGAAAGTGGGCACTAGAGTGTGACAACACAGGGCTCAACCTTTCCTCTACTAGGGCATGCAAGCTCTTTGAGCCTGTGCTTCCGTCATGGGTAAAATGGGTATAAAGTACTAGTCACTGGGCATTAAGACAAAGTAAGCACAAAGGAAGCACTCTTGTCTTTTTTTTTTTTTTTTTTTTTGAGACAGATCCTCAAGCTGTCCCCCTGGATAAAGTGCCATGGCATCACAACTCACAGCAACCTCCAATTCCTGGGCTCAAGCGAGTCTCCTGCCTCTGCCTCCCAAGTAGTTGGGACTACAGGCGCCCACCACAACGCCCGGCCACTTTTTGGTTGCAGCCACCATTGTTGTTTGGCGGGCCCGGGCTGGATTTGAACCCGCCAGCTCAGGTGTACGTGGCTGGCGCCTTAGCCTGTTGAGCCACAGGCACCAAGCCAAGCACTCTTGTCTTAAAGAGTAAATAACACCACCACCATCATCATCAGAACATTGACATTCAATATAGCCTTGAACTCTCCCATGATCAACTAAACTAGCTCACAGAATCCCTCTCCTCTTTTGTAATGAATAACCCAATTCATTCAAGGATTCATTCAATAAACATTGCTCAAGATGAATGTTTTTGTAGCAAACAAGCAAGAACAGTCACTGACTTTGTGGGACTTGTCATCTGGGAGACAGGGGGGAGGGGAGGGACAGATCTCAAACAGATAAACCCATTATGAGAACCCAGGTAGAAATGCTGAACTCCATGGAGGAAAGGAGGTGACAAGTTAACTGAAACCTAAATTAAAGAAGAGGGGAGGGCACCCTCCACCCCTGCTGGAGATGGGAGGTTTACTGTCTGGGGAAGGGAAACTGAGGCAGAGAGTCTCAGCTATAGGAATACCAGGCACAGGTAGGGTAGGAATGAGATGCCACGGTAAGAGCAGGGAGATGCTGAATGGTGGGCAGCCTGGTCCCTGCCTGGTTGCTACCTCTCCACACACACACACACACAGGAAATGGGGTAAGACTATTCCACAGAAGGACAGAATGAAGGAAAATTAAAAGTCCACATATATGGATCCCAGGGGCCCCCAGACAGCCAGGTTCCCACGTAATCGCTTGGCAGAGAAGCCCATAAGTCAAAAAATGCCTCCACACATATGCAGAGCCTCTTTCTAAACAAGTTTTGAGTAGCTGATCATTCTTTTTTTTTTTTTTCTATTTCATTCATGTTTATTGCATGGTGATAACGATCTTGTCTTATTTTATAGATCCCAGCTGGGACTTGGCCAACTAAGGCCTCACAAAAACATCTGGTTAGCTACTCTTAAGTTTTATAAAATGGTCTTAGGGAGAAAAGTTTTTGTTAACCAAAGCTTTAAATATCTGCTCCAGAATATTAGACCACATATTCTACTAAACTGCTGATTTTAATTAAGTTTTCAAGCAGAAACATAGTTACCTTATTTTAAAATAGGGTAACCAAATTTTTGAGTAGTTAATTCAAACATAACCACATGCCGAGGTCTTAATTTTTAAAAGAAGCTCAGAGGAAGCAGATTACCACCACCATCCCCCAAGTTCTCTAACATTTCTATAACTCTTTGTTGTTTTTTTTTATTGAGACAGAGTCTCACTTTGTTGCCCTCAGTAGAGTGCCCTGGCATCACAGCTCACAGCAGCCTCCAGCTCTTGGGCTTAAGTGATTCTCTTGCCTCAGCTTCCCAAGTAGCTGGGACTACAGGCACACTATACAATGCCCAGCTTTTTTTTGTAGAGGTAGGGTCTTGTTCTGGCTTAGGCCGATCTCAAACCGCTGAGCTCAGGCTGAACTCAAACCCACCTCATCCTCCCAGAGTGTTAGGATTATCGGCATGAGCCACCACACCCAGCCAAGTTCTATAATTTATACTCTCAGATAAATAAGAGAAGATAATGTATTTGTAAAGCAGGATGCCATAGAAAAGAACAAAATTGAACTCTTGAAAATTAAGGTAATCTTGGCTGGGTGCCCATAGCTCAGTGGTAAAGGCACTAGCCACATGCTCCAGGGCTGGTGGGTTCAAATCCAGCCTGGACCTACTAAACAAAACAAAACAAAATTAAGGTAATCTAAAATAAAAATGTCACTAAAAGGGCTGGCAGATGAAGTTGAGAAAAATCAGTCATCAAAGAGAACTAAAGATAAAGAAATGGAACAAAAGAGAAAAAAAGAAAGAAAATTAGAGGCTCGGTTTCTAAGGATTGGCATCTGACCAATAGGAATTAGAAAACACCGAAGGAAAGAAATTATTAAAGACATTGTACAAGAAAACTGCCCAGACTTCAAAACATGTTTCCAAATTGAAAGGGCCCATGCTAAGAATCCCGTACGATGGATGAAAATAGATTTACACCCAGGCACATCATTATGAGATTTAATGACACTCATAAAGAGAAGCTCCTAAAATCTCAGATAGTGAGAAAAGGGTAATATACAAAGGATGATGGATCAGAAACGGCACCAGTCCTCCAAAGCAATTTGAAACAACACTAGAGCAACGACTTCAAAATCCTAAGGGAAAATGATTTTCAACCTAAAATTCTCTACTCAACCACATTACCCAGGCAGAATGAAGACATTTTAAAGATTCAGAGTCTTAAAGTGTTTACACCCTGTTATGGGTTCAATCGTGTCCCCTAGAAAGACATGTTGAAGTCTTCACCCCCGGTACCTGAGAAGGAGAATGGGGTCACCTCAGACATAATTAGTTAGGAAGAGGTCATGGTGAAGAAGGGGGGGCTCTTAAACCAAAATAATCCGTATCTTTATGGAAAGAGACAAATTTGAGCATAGACACACACGCGGGAAGAATGCCATGTGACAACAGTGACAACAGAGAGGGAGACTAGGGGGACACAGTCGCAAACCAAGAGACACCAATCTTCAACACCCACCACCAAAAGCTAGGAATAGGCAAGGAAGGATTCTGGTCAGGGTCTCAGAGAGAACAAGACCCTGCTGACTCCTTGATTTCAGAACTATGAGGGAATAAATTTCTATTGTTTTAAGCCACCCAGGTGTATTAGAAATGAATGCACTTCCATGTATCCTCTCTCTGGAAGCTACTGGAAGATGTGCTCCATTAGAGTAAAGGAATAAATCAAGAAGGATGCAAGAAACAGGGGCTGTGACCCAAGAAGGATGCAAGGGACAGGGCTGTGACCCAGAGGAAGTGTGAAAGGAATTCCCAGGTTGCTGGAGAAGGGAACACAGAACCACATCTGCACTAGTCTACTTTGGAGCCGAAGGACAGAGGCTCCAGGAAGAAGGTATACAAGAAAAATATCAGAACTATTCAAAGCTGACAAATAATCTGATATGTCTGATCATTTGGAGAAGAGGTTTACAATGTCACTGAACATTCTGGGAATAATTGGTAGGAGAAAAATAGAAAGCTAATCCAATGGGGGGGGATGGGAAGACAATTATAACTTCTGGAAAAACAAAAAGTTACAACCTTTGTTGCAGCCCCTATAGCCTATGGCTAGGAGGAGTGAGAGTTATAAGAAATACCTGTATAGCTCAATAATGGAACACCTGGGTGGAAAGGGCATGGAGAGGGATTTAGCTACCCTAACAAGCATGAGAGCTTGCGAGATGAGAGCAGTGGTGAATTGGCAGTCTCTACACCTGTGGTGTTGAGAGGCAC
>CAUYRH010168341.1:0-14626 GCA_963574655.1 Perodicticus potto
CTTAAGCCCAGGAGTTTGAGGTTGCTGTGAGCTGTGATGCCACTACCCTCTACTGAGGGTAGTATAGTGAGACTCTGTCTCAAAAAAAAAAAAAACAACTCAGTGAAACCAATAGCTGGTTCTTTGAAAAGATTGATAAAATTGGTAAGCCTCTAGTTAGGCTAAGTAAGATAAAAACAGAAAAGCCAAATTATTAATATCAGAAATAAAAAGAAAGGCCACCATTACAGATGCCAGGAACAGTAAAGGGGTAATAAAGGAATATTTTGTGGGCCGTTGTATGCCCACAAATTAAGGATGAAATTGGCACTGCCAATCATAATCTCAAAAGACACAATCCTGAGCGCAATAATCCCAAATGTCGAAATCTTGAAAGATCAAAAATCTCTTCAGTCTAAAACCCCTAAAATCTAAAATCCTTAATGTCTAAAATTCCCTAAATTATAATCCTGAAAGATTGAATCCCAAATGTGGAAATTCTGAAAATCCAATTCTAGGGACGGCGTCAGCGCATTTTGGTTGTGGGCAGGATCGTCTTATCGTTTGTTAGTTGCATCGTGTTAGGGGGAAGGATTCTTTTCTTATTGCCTTCATTGGGGAATGAATACGAGTAAGTATGAGGGAGATGCCAAGTTGGAAAGGGGTGGACTTGGGGACTTAATTTTAGGTGTCACCTTGACTGGATTAAGGAATTCCTAGAAACCAGGCTAGGCACTATTCGGGGTGTGTCCTCCAGGGTGTCTGCAGAGGAGATTAGTGTGAGCGTCTGGGTGCACTCGGTGGGGAGAGCTGCCCTTGGTGCTGCTGGGCACCATCCCATTTGACAGGGGCCCGGAGAGAACACAGACAGAAGGCAGACTGGCATCTCTCTGAAGATTGTCCTCTGCTGCCTTAGACGCCAGGGTGGCTGATCTTTAGACTCCTATCAGTGGCCCGCTGGATCCTGAGGCTTTCAGCCTTGGGCTGAGCATTACACCATCTGCTGCCCTGGTGCTGAGGCCTTTGGCTGTGGACGGAGCTATACGACATCCCTGTATCTCCGGCTGGCAGACAGCTTGTCCTGGGACTTCTTAGCCTCCATAATCATTTGAGCCAATTCTCCTAATAAATGCCCTCTCGTATATCCATATGCTTATCCTTTTAGTTCTGACTCTCTGGAGAGCCTTAGCTAACAGAGATGTGGAATTGGGGGAGCTGAATATCATTTATTCTTACTGTGCTCTTTGCAAAAATGGAAAATATATGTGAAATTGTTCCCTCACAAAAAGGCTGTTAAGTGCACAGGGATATTTAATGGTGAAAGATAAACGTTTAAAAGCTAATTATTATTGGTGCCATAAAGGCAGAAAATCACTTCCTTGTGACTGCCGGGCAATACCCAGACTTTCAAACAGACAGCGCCTACTTGCAAAATTTGTAGATCAGGACGACTCTCCAAAGACAAGTGCAGCAAGTGTTTTTAAGATCATAGACATGGGGAGGGGAAAAAACGTAAGAAACCTCCCTGCCCAATTATTTACCGTCTCTTCCGTCTCTTCACACACGATACCAATTTGCTATGCTGTTTTTTCATCTTCGCATCATTGCCAATACCGAATGTACAAATTGTGTAAAGACTTCTGGAGAGTTCTAATTTGTTGTATGCACTTTACATACAACAAAAACTGGCAATGTTAAGTTTGGAGTCCTCTTTGGCACATAGAAGGCAGTTGACGCCGTGGGAGTAGGTGATGCCATCTGAGAAGAACGTGAGACATGAAAGGGCTCGAGATGGAAAAGGGCAAAACACCTTCATCTACAAGCCAGAGAACAAGCCAAGGACTTGAGTTTGCTGAGTGCCAACTAACTCCCGGTGCTTTGACGTCTTGTCTCACTGAAATTTCACAACAAATCTATAAGGCAGATAGCTTTCCCTCTCCTTTCCCTCGAAGTGAAATGGACTCAGAAGTGCAGGGGAACTAGGGGAAATTTGAAAGTGGGACTTTCATCAAGGCCAAATGTGTTGCTGGTGGATTGAATAAAAGAAACGTGAAAATGATTGTTTCACATGTTGAAGCATCAATATTGAACCACAACTGAGGCATATTGAATTTGGAAGGGAAAGAAAATCAACACAGTGTAAACAAACCCTTCTGGTACGCGGGTGGGAACAAGGGGAGTGTGTTCTTTGCATAAAGTCTTGCGTGGTCAGCATTAGTAACACAGGCAGCATGAAAAGAAGCAAAAGTGAGGTGGCACCTGTGGCTCAGTGAGTAGGGCGCCGGCCCCACATACCAAGGGTGGCGGGTTTGAACCTGTCCCTGGCCAAATTGCCACAAAAAAGTAGCTGGGTGTTGTGGTGGGCAACTGTAGTCCCAGCTACTTGGGAGGCTGAGGCAAGAGAATAGCTTAAGCCCAAGAGCTGGAGGTTGCTGTGAGCTGTGACGCATGGCACTCTACCGAGGGCCACAAAGTGAAACTGTCTCTAAAAAAAAAGTAGCCAGGCGTTGTGGCCAGCACCTGTAGTCCCAGCTTCTCGGGAGGCTGAGGCAAGAGAATCGCCTAAGCCCAGGAGTTGGAGGTTACTGTGAGCTGTGACACCACAGCCCTTTACTGAGGGCGACATAGTGAGACACTGTCTCTAAAAAAAAAGAGAAAAGAAAAGAAAAGAAGCAAAAGTGTTGGTAAAGTGTCAGCAAGTAGGGAGCTGGCTCCATATACCAAGGGTGGTGGGTTCAAACCTGGCCCCGGCCAAACTGCAAAACAAACAAAAAAATAGCTGGGTGTCGTGGCATGCGCCTATAGTCTCAGCTACTCGGCCCTCTACTGAGGGCAACAAAGTGAGACTCTGTCTCTACAAAAAAAAAAAAAAAAGTATTGGTGAAATGTACCATAACTGTCTGGGAATAGTTATCTGTAGCCATTTTCTCCCCCACTTCCTCACCTAAGTTCTTAGATGAAAGAAAGCTGAATAGCTGTAGACCAAAATTTCCCACTAAAAACCCAAGGATGAGAACAAAATTATGAGATCAACCCTTGGAGTTAACTAGTGACAAAGACCTTTTACTGAGAGCAAAACACACAAAGAATCTTTTTAATACAATCTTTTACTTGGATTAATTTTAAATGTATTTAAAAAAATTAAAAGCCAAGAAATATAATAATGTGAAAGCAAGGAGAAACTAAGCTGGATCATTTAGCAAAACTCAAGGACAGGATTCATTTAAAAGTCTTGAAAAGTCTTGATTTTCTTCACTCCATCAGCTGTAATTAAACATATCTATCATATTTCAGTTGCAAAAGATGGCGAAGTATTCAAATTGAAGACGTTTCTGATTTAGGTGCTTTAGTAAGAGGTCTTCACCTGTAAAGAACACACAGGGAATAGTTTGTCTTCTCAATCTACTTTTTTATTGTTAACAATAAATTTTTAATTGCAAAATCATTTTAGATTTATGGAAAAGTTTCAAAAATAGCACAGAGAGTGGCTCGGCGCCTGTGGCTCAACGGGCTAAGGCGCCACCACGTACACCTGAGCTGGCGGGTTCGAATCCAGCCCAGGCCCGCCAAACAACAATGATGGCTGCAACCAAAAAACGGCCGGGCGTTGTGGCGGGCACCTGTAGTCCCAGCTACTTGGGAGGCGGAGGCAAGAGACTCGCTTGAGCCCAGGAATTGGAGGTTGCTGTGAGCTGTGATGCCACAGCACACTATCCAGGGTGACAGCTCGAGGCTCTGTCTCAAAGAAAAAAAAAAAAAATAGCACAGAGAGGTCTCCAGCTTCCCGGTGGGGTAACACCTTAACTTTACTGTGGTAGATCTGTACAACTAAAGAGCCAATGTTGATCCATGATTATTCTTATTATTCCTCAGATTTCACTTCATGTTCTTTTTATTTTTTTGAGACAGAATCTCATTTTGTTGCCCTCGGTAGAGTGCTGTGGCGTCACAGCTCATGGCAATCTCAAACTCTTGGGCTTAAGTGATTATCTTGCCTCAGTTTCCTAAGGAGCAGGGACTACAGGCACCTGCCACAACGCCAGGCTAGTTTTTGGTTGTAGTTGTCGTTGTTTGGCAGGCCCAGGCTGCGTTTGAACCCGCCAGTTCCAGTGTATGTGGCTGGTGCCCTAGCCGCTGAGCCTAACTTCATGTTCTTATTCTGTTCCAGGATCCCATATAGGATACCACTATATTTCCTTAGGTTCCTCTGAACTGTGATGGTTTCTCAGACTTTCCTTGTGTTTAATGACCTTGACAATTTGAGGAGTACTGGTCAGGGTATTTTGAAGAATGTGTCTCAATTTAGGTTTGTCTGATGTTTTTCTCATGGTTACACTGGAGTGAGGGGGTTGGGGACAAAGACCACAAAGGTAAAGTGCTATTTTCATCACATCTGATCAAGAGCACGAACTATCAATACGACTTATCACTGAGGAAGTTAATTTTGATCACCTGGCTCAGGTGGTTTTGTCTGGTCTCTCTTGCCCCCCACCCCTTTTCCTACTGTACCTTTTGGAAGGAAGTCAAGTGCAAACTCACACTCAGGGATGGGGAAGTATACTGATCTCCTGGGGAGAGGATTATCTACACAAGTATCTCCTGGGGAACGCTACCTCTTCTCCCACACAGAAATCCTCCTGCCCCTCTTCACTTTCAAAATCCCCAATTTTCCCTGCTTTCAGCACACATATTATTCCCAAATTTCAAATTTTATTCAACAATTTGTATTAGTACGAACTCATAGACACCTAGTTTACACTTTGGGTTATAATCTAATACTACATTTATTTATTTACTCCAATTGTTCCAGCGTTAACTATGAGGGGCTTTTTCAGTTGGTTCCTATGCCCCTTTCCTCAATTTATTTTCATGTAAATCATGTTGTTATTCTTTGTGTCTTTTTTTCTCTGAGACAAAGTCTCACTTTGTCCTGTAACCTCAATGTAACTTCGAGTGCCACCGACTTATGTTTAAATAAAGAAGCTTTCATTGAATCCACATTAAGGGATGTTCCTTTAAGACCCTCCAAACTGATTAGCAAGCTACTCGGGAGGCAGACTTTGTAAGCAGAGTCTGGCTGCCTCTGGAATGTCCTGGAAGGGATCTTGCAAGTGGAAAGCAAGGTAAGTTAATGTGCATCTCAGTTAAAGGTTGCACCTGTTGAATAAGTTTTTGTGACTGCTCTGCATGATTTCTTTGTACTCTTATCTCATAGAACAATTGCTGCCAACTGGCTTACTATTATCAAGTGTACTGCAGACTTTAGTGTTGCTAAAGATACATAACCCTATAAACAATAAACCAAGGGGCCCGCATACCTAAGCGAGCTATAGTCTCCATCTTTTTTTTTTTTTTTTTCCGTAGAGACAGAGTCTCACTTTACCGTCGCCCTCGGTAGAGTGCCGTGGCGTCACACAGCTCACAGCAACCTCCAACTCCTGGGCTTAGGCGATTCTCTTGCCTCAGCCTCCCAAGTAGCTGGGATTACAGGCGCCCACCACAATGCCCCGGTATTTTTTTTTTTTTTTGCAGTTCGGCCGAGGCCGGGTTTGAACCCGCCACTTTTGGTATATGGGGCCGGCGCCCTACTCGCTGAGCCAGACGCCGCCCTATAGTTCCCTTCTTAAACATAAAATTTCAGTGCTGACCTTATCCTCTGTGACACCAATTATCACAACATGTCGCCCTCGGTAGAGTGCAGTGGCATCACAGCTCAAAGCAAACTCAAACTCTTGGGCTCAAGCGAGTCTCTTGCCTCGGCCTCCCAAGTAGCTGGGACTGTAGGCGCTCACAACAAAGCCCGGCTATTTTTTGGTTGTAGTTGTCATTGTTGTTTGGCAGGTCCAAGCTGGATTCAAACCCACCAGCTCTGGTATATGTGGCTGGCTACTTAGCCGCTTGAGCTACAGGCACTGAGCCTGTTCTTTGTGCCTTGATTCTCCTGTTTCAGATATCTGTATGTCTGGAGTTTTATTATCAGTAAATAATGCAGAGTCCAAACTCATGAGCATGAGTCAGGAATATCAAGATACTTTAAACCAGTTCAAAGATTCACTGAGATACTTGGACAGTGCCTGTGGCTCAGTGAGTAGGGTGCCAGCCCCCTATACTGAGGGTGGTGGGTTCAAACCCCATCCCCGCTGAACTGCAACAAAAAAATAGCCTGGCGTTGTGGGGGGCGCCTGTGGTCCCAGCTACTCGGGAGGCTGAGGCAAGAGAATTGCCTAAGCCCAGGAGCTGGTGGTTGCTGTGAGCTGTGTGATGCCACGGCACTCTACTGAGGGCGATAAAGTGAGACTCTGTCTCAACAAAAAATAAAAATAAAAATAAAAAACATTCACTGAGATACTTTTTCTTGAGGTTAAAAAGGATTAGTTTAGATGTCAGGATTCATTATTATGTATGTGGGGGTAGATACTTTATCTAAATTGATTTATGTGTTTATTTAAGTAAATAGTCTTGCAGTAGTTTAACTCCACATCTTTGCTTCTGGCCTGATCCTGTGTACTCTGTACTGTGTACCATCATTATTATTATTATTGCATCACAGCTCATAGCAACCTCCAATTCCTGGCTCGACAGAGTCTCCTGCTTCCGCCTCCCAAGTAGCTGGGACTACAGGCGCCCGCCACAACACCTGGACATTTTTTGGTTGCAGCTGTCATTGCTGTTTGGCGGGCCCGGGCTGGATTTGAACCCGCCAGCTCAGGTGTATGTGGCTGGCGACTTAGCCGGTTGAGCCACAGGCGCTGAGCCTGTGTACATTATTAAAGTAATATTTCTTTTCTCTCTCTCTTTCTTTTTTTTTTTGTAGAGACAGAGTCTTACTTTATCACCCTCGGTAGAGTGTCGTGGCGTTACACAGCTCACAGCAACCTCCAACACCTGGGCTTGGGTGATTCTCTTGACTCAGCCTCCTGAGCAGCTGGGACTTCAGGTGCCCAACGCAATGGCTATTTTTCTGTTTTTTTTTGCAGTTTGGCCGAGGCCGGGTTTGAACCCACCACCCTTGGTATATGGGGCCGGCACCCTACTTGCTGAGCCACAGGTGCCGCCCAAAATCCAAACTCTTTTTTTTTTTTTTTTTTGTAGAGACAGAGTCTCACTTTATCATCCTCAGTAGGGTGCTGTGGCGTCACACAGTTCACAGCAATCTTCATATACATATTTTTTAATGGGAGAAGTTGCCACTTATATTTGAACTTTCAAAAAAATTAGGAATGTCTATCTAGTTAATACAATTTCCATTGCAATGTGAGAGTTTTACAGTTTCTTCCCTGAAACTTGCTGTACAAATATAATTGCCCTTGTCTTGTACTCTAACAGGTGATGTTTTCAATATTTACCATCTGACTCTTTATGGCCCAGGCTCTTACCCTGGGGTCCACTAGAGGTCTATACCAGCTAGCACTGTAGACGATCTGGAGATGTACGTACATTTTCCTGGGGAGATGGTCTAAAGCTGTTTATCTGATTTTCATGTTAAGGTTAAGAACTATAATCTGTCTCTTCTTTTATTTCTTGGTTGTGACTTAATTTTACCTGTCATTTTTTTCCTAATCCTCTCTGTATTATTCCAATTTTATTTTATATTTATTTATTTATTTATTTTGAGACGGAGCCTTAAGCTGTTGCCCTGGGTAGAGTGCCGTGGCATCACAGCTCACAGCAACCTCAAACTCTTGGACTCAAGTGATTCTCTTGCCTCAGCCTCCCAAGTAGCTGGGACTATAGGCGCCCGCCACAACGCCCGGCCATTTTTTGGTTGTAGTTGTCATTGTTGTTTAGCAGGCCTGGGCTGGATTCAAACCAGCCAGCTCTGGTGTATGTGGCTGGCGTCTTAGCTGCTTGAGTTACAGGCGCCTAGCCTACTCTTCCAATTTTAGTATTTGTGCTGCTGAAGCAAGCAGAAGTTGTAGGCTTTTGAATGGCAGCAATTGGTCTAACTTATTTTACTTACAGTCAATTTTGGAGATATAGGCACTTGGTAAATTACTGACGATTATGTAAATGGTAAGAAAGCATCCTTTTATTTTCTAGTACTGAAATAAATAATGTATTCTTTATCCCTAATCCACAGAAATGGAATCTGAATCCTTGATTTTCTGGATAAGTGACCCAAGGCCTGGAGAACTAACTTATCAGTGTGAGATTCTGAGTAGCATCTATGTTCTCATCACTGGGTTAGGGATCTGGAGGAGAGCAGTCCCATGGAGGAGCCTACAAGCTACAAGCTGTTCATCTGTGAAGGTAATATGTGGAGGTTCCAAAGGATGGTGTTTTAGCAACTGAATCAGATTACACGTGAAGAATCAGATTACATGTGTGGATTTAGCCACTGGGATAGCATATTCTGAATGAAGTAAGATACTGAGGAAGCCCAGGTCCTGGCACAGTGTTATTAACAGATCTTCCCATTATGGGTGTTCCCTCAGCTCATGTCAAATGTGATCTTTGTGGGTTTTCCTGTAAATGGTTATTTTTTAGATTGCCATTCCTCCTGGGTTGAGTGTTGTAATAACAGAATGAATATTCCAATTGCCCTCTTTTTTTTTTTTTTTTGAGACAGAGACTCACTATGTTGCCCTGGGCAGAGTGCCATGGTATCACAACTCACCGCAACCTCAAACTCTTGAGATTTTCTTGCCTCAGCCTCCCAAGTAGCTGGGACTACAGGTGCCCACAATAACGCCCGGCTATTTTTTGGTTGTAGTTGTCATTGTTGTTTGGCAGGCCCGGGCTAGCTTTGAATCCGCCAGCTCTGGTGTATGTGGCTGGCGCCTTAACTGCTAAGCTACAGGCGCTGAGCCCCAATAGCCTTCTGTTAGTGGAATTTCCCCCTCATTATCACCGAGTTAAATAAATGATAACAGGACATGAGGTATATTTTCCTAATAAAACGATCTCCTATGAGATAGTAAACTAATAGTCTATATGAGTCACCTTTTACCTCCAGGTATATTAACATTTTGAATGAGATGGTAGAGAGTAAGGGTGAGGTTTCCATCTATTCCAAACTGTTGATTAAGCCTTCTGTATTTTATTGGTTGAGATGTATATTTATGGGTCAAAAATAACCTGTACACCAGCATACATGTAAGCCGCAGGATAAGGATTTAGTTGATTCTTTGAGAGTAAAGAAAGGTTCTCAACAGTATAGCACATTAGTTCTCGAAGTATAACCCAGGTCAGTGTCCTCAGCGTCACTTGGGCGCCTGCTAGAAATGCAAATTCTCAGGTCCCACCCCAGACTTACTGCATTAGAAACTCTGCGATGGGCCCTGAAATATCTTTTAATAAGACCTCTAGATGCTTCTGATGTATGTTAAAGGTTGAGAACCAGTGGGAGACTCAAAAGTCCATGATCTTTGTAATCATAGAGACCTGCATCTGAATCCTGATTCTATTACAAACTATAAGACATTAATTATTTCTGTGCGTCTCAGTTTTCTCATCTGTAAAATGGGAATGATAGTTCTCTTGTGAGATTATGGTGAAAATATAATGAACGAGAATTATATATGTTTGTATCCAATATGATAAAGTCTCCAGCACATGGTAGATACTCTGTAAGGGAATATCTCTACTTTTAAAGCTTGGGCTAAACATTCACTTTCTTGTTGTTTTTTTTTTTTTGAGACAGAGCCTCAAGCTGTCACCCTGGGTAGAGTGCCGTGGCATCACACTCACAGCAACCTCCAACTCCTGGGCTCAAGTGATTCTCCTGCCTTTGCCTCTGCTTCCCAAGTAGCTAGGACTACAGGGATCCGCCACAACACCTGGCTATTTTTTGGTTGCAGCTGTCATTGTTGTTTGATGGGCCCGGGCTGGATTCGAACCTGCCAGCTCAGGTGTATGTGGCTGGCGCCTTAGCGGCTTGAGCCACAGGCATGGAGCCTAAACATCCCCTTTCTAACATGGAATAATGTATTTCACTTTTTAGACAATGTGCAAAATCTTCATGCAAATGACTTTCAAAAAAAGAGCTCTACGTCTGAAAAGATTTAATTAGGTTGAACGTGTTACAAACAACTAATGACAAAAATGTTCACAGACACATTCAACTAATTACTACTCACATGAATCTGTGTAGTGGTCAAGAGTTTGGTGAATGACTGAGTTAAGATAAAGAGTTATTATAAAGGCTCAGCGCCCATAGTGCAGTAGTTAGGGCGCCGGCCACATACACCAGTGCTGGCAGGTTCGAACCTGGCCTGGGCCTGCTAAACAGCAATGAAACTACAATAACAAATTAGCAGGTGTTGCGGTGGGCACCTATAGTCCCAGCTACTTGGGAGATTGAGGCAAGAGAATCGCCTAAGCCCAGGAGTTGGAGGTTGCTGTGAGCTGTGACACCATGGCACTCTACCTGCGGCAACATAGTGAGACTCTGTCTCAGAAAAAAAACAACAAAAAAAGGAGTTATTATTATACAGGATGGCATGTGCTGAGTACGCTAATTGCTTCTTTTCTGTGAATGTCTTGACTCACTGCCATTTCACTAAGATACACTTGTATAGTTTAATACATGGGGCAAGGTCACAAACACATCTTAGAATAGCAGAGCAAGATAATGTAAGATTAGCCTTTCTTCTTGCCATTTACTAGCAATACGTAAACAACTCCAACATAGAGCAGGGTTAGGTCATCATTTCTAGGACCCTCCTATCTCTTTACTTTCCACATACACGGTAAACCAAATGTCTCAGACTGAATGCATCTCCAGTAATTTTTGGTAAGAAGGATATTAAGCTCAGGTCGATTGTTACTATTCTACTAATTGTATAGCAAGCAGACGACAGCGCTGCAGGGAGCGGTCTTACGCAGTGTTATGGGTGTCCACAGTGGAGGTCAGGGACCCCAGCCGCTCCTCCAGAGTGTTGATTCTGTACCTCATGTAGAAGGTCGAGATGATTAGGGCACAGACACTGGAAAGAGACAGAAGAGAAATTTTCAACAGGATAATGGCCAGGACCTGATGATCATAAAATAATAAACTCAGAGCCAACTCGGTACACGCAAGGCAAGGCATTTTCCAAAATACCTTGGCTAAAAAGGCTTGAAAAATGTCCTTTTAACTCAGGCTGATGCTTGTCACAAAATTTGAAAGCTAGAAAGAGACTTAAGATCCTCTAGCCCTAGTTCTTCAATTTGCAAATAATGGTCATTCTAATAGGTAGACCATTAGACCCAAGGTGGAGTACCAAGCCAGCACCTCTCCTCCCTTGACGCACTGTCACCCTCTGCTTGAAGACCCCGGGCAAAGAGTGCCCAGCCTCAGTCTCCAGTGACTCACAAATTCCCTGCTTTACACAGAAACCAGACGGGCATATCCTACTTGGTTGTGAGGAACGGCCTCCAACTGGGTCATGTTATTTTCAGAAGAATAACTGCTTCCAGACTAGATGATAGGGAAGATAGAAGGGTCAGTGCCCAGATTTTCAGTTAAGGGGATGATGACATTTTAAAGTTGTTTTGGCCTCTGTCCGGAGAACATGGGACAGATGGAAAAACAAAATTACTGCTAGAGAGGAGGAATGAGTTCTAGTGTTCTATAGCGCTGCAGAATGACTACAGGTAACAGTGACATACAGTTAAAGCCAGAGAGACGAGGAGGATACTGAACGCGGCCAACACAGAGAAGTGTTGAAGGGGATGCTCCAGCCTGCTGTGATCACTATATATCAGATGTCTTGAAACGTCAATCAATGTGAACCTCACAAATACGTACTATTATATGTCAGTTAAAAAATAAAATATAAAGGCAAATATGTAAGAACAAAGATGCTGCATAATTCACTGAAGTTCCCTATATTAGAAACTCAGAAATTAGTCCTCTGCTGGATTTGGTACAATCATTATGAAAATATGACCTAAGCCTAAGAAAAAAAATTGTTGAAATAAGAGTCAGAAATTGTCAAAGAAAACATCTGGGTCACAATGGAGATAAGTGAGATTTACAATGGTTCTTGGTAATGTGAAGTGATTATTCCTTTAGGAAATTGAATCATTTTCTTAAATCACTCATAATAAATTCATTTACTTACATAATTGTATAGAATATAAGAACATGTTGGAGAGTTGGGCATTTCTGAGGCCTGACTTTATGTATGAGTCCAGTGGTTTCTGACTGACCTGTTGGGGTGGGGAGACAAAAAGCAAATGTTTAAAACCATAACACACTTCCTTCTTCCAGCATACCCCTTCATAGGTAAGTGGTAGTTGAGAGAGGTAATTATTCCCAGGTAAAAGAAATCAGAGAAAGTATTAACTGAAGCCTTCTCATTGTCCTTTTAACCAAAAGCTACAATTTCTTTTTCTTTTTTTTTTTCAAACAGGGTCTCACTATGTTGCCCTGGGTAGAGTGCCATGGTATCACAGCTCACAGCAACTTCTAACTCTTGGGCTTAAGTGATTCTCTTGCCTTAGCCTCCCAAGTAGCTGGGACTACAAGTACCTACCACAACACCCGGCTTTTTTTGTTGCAGTTGTCATTGTTCTTTAGCAGGCCCAGGCCGGTTTTGAACCCGCCAGCCTCGGTGCATGTGGCCAGTGCTATAACCACTGTGCTATGGGCACCAAGCCCCAAAGCTACAATTTCTTCCAACATGTTTCATTTAACACATATTTATCCAGGGCCTTCCCTCTGTCAAGCATTGTGCAGGAGTCAACAGCGAACAATGTAGCAAATATCTCTGCTCCCTTATCAGTATAACCGGTATGTACTTATTAGAAGAGCTAGTAAATAAGAAATGAAGAATTTGAGTTTTACTAGCAATTTCTGAAACATAAACTCATGTATTCAGAATAATAAAGTGACCTTTATGAAGGCTATTCACTTTGGTATTCCCCATAGCAAAGCACAGAACTGGGTACTGTTTGTTGGATGAGTAAGTGAATTAACATGCAAAGGCCTGTAACAGGAAGGGAGGGGAGAGAAGAGGAAGAGCAGTTATAAAGGGCAACATGGAGGGGGGACCCTTTAAAAGTTACAAACAGACATCTCCACCAGCCCCATCAAAAAATCCCTTCCTTACCATATGCCGGCAGACTCTTGGCTTTTCCTTCAGGCCCTCTGTTCACAAGGGGGTCTGCCCGAGTTGGTTTTGCTTCTCCCTTGGAGACATTCAGAACAGTCTGGGATTCTGTCACGTGGAAATCTACCAAGCCAAAACGGAGCTGGGTAAGTTTTTTCTTCCATGTATTTAAAAGGATAAGACCAATGAAGCAAATCAATCCTTTAACATGCACAGTGGTAAGAACATAAATGGGCCTTCTCACTAGTTGGTTGTGGAGGTTGGGGATTGAAACTGAAAGCTTCAGTGAGTAAGTAGTAAAATGATGTAAGGACAGTCTGTAGTCTCCCAACTGTCTCAGAAGGATGATACAGCTACAACAGCTAATAACGAGTCTGAAATAAGCAGTGAGAAAATATTATGTTTATCTTTCTCAACCACCCCAACAGCACGTCTATTTAAGAGACCTCTGTTAAATGTGTATAAAGGGACATGAACTCTTAGCCACATAGGCAATCCCTTTCCTTATAACTTCTAAGGTATCTTTTCCCTAGACTCCTCTCCCAACTGTTTACTAGGAAAGCCAGTTGAGCTTTTTGTTGTTGTTGTTGTTTTTAAGGGGGTAAGGTGAGGATGTTTTGTGGGGAATTAAATTTCAGTAACAATACAACAATTTCCCAGACCTCGAGAGTTCTCAGATTCAGGAGTCTGAGAACCAGAACTGCTGTATCCCGCCAAGTCTTGCCTCCTTTGTTGAACCACTCCATCTAGATCTGAGAATTCATCATTGAAATCCTGAAAGGAAATAATAAAATAAGGAGACGCAATTTTCCGTTATCAAATGGATAGGCCTTGGCACCTCCCAGCCCTTTCACCTCGGTCTGACTTACACAAATACAAAAGAAAAGAAAGGATTAGCCCGCAGTACTGGGATTGTCCCAACAGATCACTGACTATCTGGCCACTGCAACTGAGATTTTTCTGGGCAGTTAGCATTCTGTCCAAAAACAGTGGCCAACCTGTTCAGCATAATGGATGTCTGGAAGAAAACCCTAGAATGCTGGTGACTGACAAACTTCCAATGTGAAGCTGCAGAGGTCTCATTAGCTCTCTCTGTAATGAGAAGGAAACTACTATAGATGCCTATGGAGAAAAAAGTGGGTAGCAAGCTCCAGGTCCAATTTGAATACATATATAGAGAGCTAGCTATAACTAAATTATAGTGTTTTTAAAAAAGTATTGGAAACAAAAAATTCACAAAATTTGACCCTGGAAAGAAAGTTTATTTTTGTTTTTTTATTTTCCTTCCTTAACTAAATCAAAATAGGGTCATGGATATTACATTTAAAAGGGAAAATGCAAAGATACCTTGCTTTGTATTTTATTGGGCTCCCCAAGGTGCTTCAGAACTGAAGAGACAAGTAGTGTCATTAAAAATGTCCTGGCAAGAGGAGACAACTGTGAGTTGGTGTCTCCTTCACTTTATACTCAGGACTAAATGTGGAACCCCCATTTCCTATGCCTAGGTCAATTTCATGTGAATTTCCTAGGCCTCAATTCCATGAATGGACTGTGTCCATTCACTGATATATTCACTCACTTTGCCCCAGCGGAAGGGACTGTGTTCGTTC
>CAUYRH010168342.1:0-21155 GCA_963574655.1 Perodicticus potto
TTTGTTTTTTTTTTTTGAGACAGAGTCTCACTATGTCACCCTGGGTAGAGTACCATGGTGTCACAGCTCACAGCAACTTCCAACTCTTGGGCTGAAGCAATCCTCTTGCCTCAGTTTTTTTTTCTTTCTTTTTTTTTTCGAGACAGAGTCTCACTATGTCACCCTGGGTAGAGTGCTGTGGTGTCACAGCTCACAGCAACCTCACACTCTTGGGCTTAAGTGATTCTCTTGCTTCAGCCTCCCAAGTAGCTGGGATGACAGGCGCCCGTCATAATGCCTGGCTATTTTTTGGTTGTTGTTGTCATTGTTGTTTGGCAGGCCCAGGCTGGATTTGAACCCACCAGCTCCGGTATATGCGCCTGGTGCCCTGGCCGCTGAACTATAGGCACCGAGCCAGTATTCTGTATTTTTATTTGCTAAATCTGACAACCCTACTTACAAGTATAACTCTCAAGAGCACTGCCCAATAAAGCTCCTGGGTGCTTTTAGCCTGAGAGAGCTTACAGGGACTCCGTTCTCTAGGAAAAGGGATCACGGTCAGTAGACACCATGGAGGAGCCTGGACTGCCAAACAAAAGTGTGAGGGATCTACAATGAGAGTGGAGAAAATGATCCTCTTCTACATATGGAGAGGCATATTTCATGGACATAAAGAACTTTAGACTCACAAGCAATGTCAAATTCAAAAGTTTCAGTGGCTGGATAAACCCTAAAATTTTATTTACCCAAAGAATGATCTTGAGGCTTTAATTCTTCGCTTCATCTCTCAAAACACCAGCTGTGAGTGTGTGCTTGTACCTGGCATTATATTAAAGCATATTTTCCTAAATTATACCAGGCATATAATTAATTTGTGATTTATTACCTACATCTCTGAAAGTTTCCCAAAAAGTTGATCACTCCTTCCTTCATAAAATACGTTTTTTACTTGTTTTCCAAAGTGCCACATGCTCCTTGTCCTCCTGCTCCACAGTGGCTGATGCTCCCTTCCCTTTCTGGCTGGCTCTTCTTTTATACACCGTCTCAACCTCACAGGACCCCAAGGCTCAGATTTTGCCTTTTTTCTGTTCTCTAAACTCACTGCCCATGGGACCTTCCCTCTACTCGAAAATGCTATTGCTTTGCTCATGACTGTCAAGTTCAAATCTCCTGCCTCAACCTCTCCCAGAACCCCAGGTCACTACCCTGCTGCCCGCTCTGCGTGGCCGCTTGGATGTCTAACAGGAAGCTGAAACCTAGCAGATGTCCAGCAGGAATGTGAGACCTCGCACGTCCAACATTCGACTCTTGTTCTCAAACCAGGTAAGCTTCCAGACTTCCACAGTTTAATAAACAGCAGGATGATTTATTCAGTGGCCAGAGCCAAAAATCTAGGACTCAGTCTTGTGCCTTTTCTTTCTCTCAAAACCTTCATCCAGTCTACCGGCAACTTCTTCTGTGTAAACCTTCCCAGTCCATGCCGAGTCCTCTCACTTAGCTCTGCCGTTCCTCCACGCCTTAGTCTTTCCCCACAGCCTCTCCACTGGTCTCCCTCTCGTCAGTGGAGTCGATCTTACAGATAAGTCAGAGGGAAATTGTTAAAACAGAAATCGTGTCCCTTTCCAGTTCCAAAGTCTTCAGCAGCTTCCCAGCACATGCAAGGAATCCAGTTACACCCTCCACTCTCTTGGACCTCACCAACTCTGCCTTGAACACACCCCTGCAATGCCCTTCCTCCACACCCCTCCTCAGACATGTTGGCCCTTCTCACTCTGTTTCAAGTGGCTTCCAGCAGTTCTTCCAGCTCATCCTCTCCTGAGTTTTGGGAGAGCATTTTTCACACTCCTTAACTGTCTGGTGCGTTTCTGTGCTCCCTGGTCTTCCCAGGGGCCCGGGAGGGATCTGCCTGCCCCCAGCAGAAGGTCAGCGCCCACAGGGAGATTCCTCCCCTGGTTTCTCCACTGCAGCACCTCCGGTGTCCAGCACTGCACTTGCCACCGAGTAATATTTACTTCTTGGGATGACAAATATTTTTATCAAAAACATCTAGATGAAGAGAAAGTTGAAAGTAAAATATACAATTAATCAGAATGATGATTAATTTTAATAAGTTCTCCAACCAGAATGCTTTAATTTGTCTGAAAGTGCATTTCATTCACTGCCAAAACATGAATGAGCTCACAGTAATACAATGATTTTTCAGTAAGTGAGTTTTACAGAAGGATTAGGAAAGCCTCAAAGCCCTAATATGGTACAACCAGGTTCGCAAGCCCCCTTAGTCTATTTCCCTATCTTCTTGCTGCAGTGGATCAAGATTTTAAGGATACAGTGTTAGGATAAACAGTTTTTTAAATTTTTTCTCCCATTCTGGATTATCTCAACTCCTGTTAACGCTTTTCTGAACTGTGCAAAAGCTTTTTAGTTTTATGTAATCCCATTTGTCTATTTTTACTGCCTATGCTTTTGAGATCTCATTTTAAAAATTCTTGCCTAGCTCCATGTCATGAAGCATTTTGTCTATGAGAATTGTGTTGGGAAGTGTTTTTTTCCTCGTAGTTCCATAGTTTGGGGAAATTTTGAATTGAATGAATGAATATAGTTAGATCTGTTACAACATTTGTTTTCAAAACACTAATTCTCTGCAACTCCACTGATACATTAGGGAACAATTTGAGCATAATGTGAATTTCGTGTTAGCTTACATGCAGTTTCATCTGTGAGAAATACTAGATATTTCATCCAAACCAAACTGTGTAGGAATACACAAGATGGACATAGCTAGGAGACCAGTGAACCACATCTATCTAAATCCGGTGTCGCAACTTTCCATCTGACCTCAGATATCCCTTCTTCAGCCGTGTTGTAAACTAAATTGTTCTCTCCCAAATTCATATGCTAACGTCGTCATCCCCAATGTAACTTAATTTGGAGATGAGGGCTTTAAGGAAATAAAGGTCAAACAAAGTCATAGGGCTGGGTCCTTAATCCATTAGGATTTGTGTCCTTATAAACAGAAAAGACACCAGGGCACTCTTCCCCTTCATATGCTGAGGAAAAGCCATAGTGGGGACAATAGTAGAAAGTGACCTTCTATAAGACAGCCCCCACCAGAACCTGAATCTGATGGCTCCTTGATCTGGGACTTCCAGCTTCCAGAACCAGGAGGAAAAAAAAATTATTTGGCCCTCCCAGTCTCTGGTGTTTTTTTACGTTAGCTCAGGCAGCCTAATCTAAACCATTTATCAATAACTCACCCTGCGTCCTCTTAACTTCCACCTCTTTCCTTTTGGCCTGTTTGAACTTTCCTTCTCTGTTCTCAATCCTTTTTCTCTCTGTATCTCTCTTTTATGATAGAAATTTTGTCCCTCTAGTTTTTGTCTGTCTTTCTTTTATGCAGAGCACTGGAAACTAAAGTGCAAGCAAACTTAAGAACCTTTTTAAGATAACATACCGTGTTGATGATAGTATTCACATATTTCTTCACCTTTCAGAATGTATAAAATTGCACTGTAGTTTTTAATGAGATACTGCCCTTTGTATACGTCACGGATGGAGTTTTGGAGTGTTGTACTCTTAATCCCATTTTCACACGGGTCCTGTGGTTTTTATTACACAATTTTGCATTCTGCAGTGATTTTTAGAAATACCTGTGTTGGATTATAGCAGAAATAACTGCCTTTTATCCTCACAAAAACTTACTTAAAAAAATGAATCCTTATTTTATAGATGAAGAAGTTTGAAGCATTTAGTATAAGCCATAATGTTCTTTACTGTATAAAATATACTTCTCTCTTATATCTTTAGCTATATTTTACTTTTTGATGTTAGTGACCAACTTTAATTCAAGATCTAAAAAACAAGTTGTCTTTTGTGGGTGATACGTACCTTAGCAAAGGAAATGCAGACATAGCTCATAATTTAGGTCCAAAGTCTTTCATTGCTAGGATAGACTAGATTAAAATTTTAAATGGTATATCCTTGTTACTGTGCTCAATAAACTGAGTTGACAATTACTTGATGTGTGTTTCATTTCATTTTGTAAGTCCTATTTACATTAATTATTAAATATACGTTTCAAAGTACATAGTTCAGCAGCAATTAAAAATAAGCTATATTAACATGTAAATATTTTAAATATAGTTCTAAGAAGTTGTACACTGTCAAACTTACTATGCGCAGAGATATGGAAGTGAGAAGGCTTGCCCTTCCTCTGGTTATTTGTGTCTTTTCTCATTAGCAAGTTCTCTAAAGCTGGGCTTCATTTTTACGCACTGTTCTGTAATGGGAAGAGCTGACTCAGGCCGATAGGAGTCTGTGTCCTGAACTCAGCGCTGCTGTGAATCAAGTGAAAAGAATTGGACATCTTGTTGGGGTTTGACCTGATAATTTGTAAAGTTTCCCAGCAACGTGATTGGGGTTTTCTGCTGTTTCCCCTCCAGCCCAATTTCCAAATTGGATGCATTTAGGGCTGAACCCTCTTTCTAGAAGGCAAATGTTATTGTGGAGAGCCCTGTTCGCCACTATAATTCCCCAGACCTCTACAAGCTCCCTGTGGGAAGGCCCTGGTGGACAGATGTGACTAAGAGGATGTGTTTTCTTGGAACACACAGTGACCCTTTTTTAGCATGGTGCACTCACAGATTCTCTATTTAACAGTTACAGTCTACTGAGGTGAAGGGAGGAGAGGATGCCGACAAGACATAGTTAGTTTAATTAGTATAGTTAATTAAATGGATAAAAAAAAAATTAACAAACACTTCACCACCTCCTTTGCTGGTGGAGATGAACTCTCAAAGGTCTTTTGACATCATTCCACTCTACCAAGATAGCGCCCCTTTCTAAACGAATCTCTAATGTAGAGGCTCATTCCTTTTTAAAGAACCTTTTGTTATTTCTCATAGTGGATTCTTTTCAAATGAAATGAGGGCCAGAGTATAAAAAACTCCAGCAGGCATAAACAGAAACATGGCAAAAAACCAAAGCAAAGATTGAGATGTGGTCACAAAAAGATAGGACGCTGGACTAAATTCCTCAGAAGGCTAAGGCACTATCCGAATCTAAGCTTTTATAAAATACATTTAAAAAGTATGCATTAGTTATAAAATTGTTGATTGACCAGCTACTACATTCGTTATAATTTAAATCCGGTGCCCTCAAACTTTTTAAACAGGGAGCCAATTCACCGTCCCTCAGATCGTTGGAGGGCCGGACTATAGTTTAAAAAAAAAACAAAACTATGAACAAATTCCTGTGCACACTGCACATATCTTACTTTGAAGTAAAAAACAAAATGGGAACAAATAAAATTCACACCGACGCATGTGGCTCGCGGGCCGTAGTTTGAGGACCCCTGATTTAAATCATTTGATCAAAAGCCCAGGAAAGTGGAAAGCCCTGGGAAAAGCCCTTGTGAGAACTGACCTCAGGAGAAATGTTTCAGTGATAAGCCGCACGTGAGTAAGATGCTCATCACCCAAGCTTAGAATCTCGTCACTAAGGGGTTTGATAAGACTAGTTTGCCACATATCTAGAACCGGAGAAATAAGAACACTATTATTACTCACAACGAAATGAGCAGACTGCTGAATTCTACAAAAGATGATTTGTTTTGTCTGCAAAATACAGTTGAGGGCAATGGAAAGGGCACTTGGAAAATGACAGGCATGTTTTCAGCAGAAGTTATGACCGTTCGTATGATTCAACATGAAATATGTCACATCTACATAATAGCTTCGTCTTTGCTATTGTGCTAATTGAACTGTGTACTTTTGATGCGTTCCCTATTCATGTTGAAGTGCGGGTAACAAACGATAGACGTTCACAGTCTCGACCACTGGACACACAGGGCAGCTTTCTTCTGTGACTCTGACTCAGTCTCCTCCGCGGATTACTAAACACATTCCAGAAACCTCGTAAGTTACTACTGGTCTAAAAATGGATATAATTAAAGATGAGTAAACCTACCGCAGAGCCTGATGTAATCTTAGGCTAATTAACACAAACTATTTACAACAGACTTTTATTCTACTTTTCTAAAGGTTGCATATCTGTTACTACAAGTTCGTGGAACCTACTATCACAAATGCGACCCCCTCCCCAGTATAGTCATACACAAAAAGGAGATGGCTGCCTTGTAACAGGTCTAGAGAAGGGGGATTTAGTAACTATGGTTGTTAAACTTTGACCAGAGCCAGCTGAAGATGTAGGAATCCTTCATGAATTCCATTATTTTAAGGCTTTACCAATAGACATTTCCAGCCTTAGGGCGACTATGATTTGGAGCAACAAGGTCAAGTGTTTGAGATGTGATTGCCTCAACTAGGTTGTTTTTATTGCTATGTTTCCAACTATTTTTCATGGTTGGGGGAGAGAAGATTCATTCCTAAATTTTTTTTTTTTAATTTCAGGTCTGATCGAGTGTTATTAAGTTCTAGAAAATAAGGCTCCTTCTGTGGCTGTCTCCCACCTTTCTTTTAACTTAGACACAAACTTTCCTTACCAAGTGTTTCTTTTTTTTTTTTTTATAACCTGCAATTTTTTTAATTATCTTAAGTCCATAATCACACATAATTTTTAAATTTGTGTATCTCCTCTATTTTAATCCTTCTAATGAGTTGGCAAAAGCACCAGTGCCAATCACATATACATGGTAGTTCTAAAGTCCTGTGTGTCTTTGAAAAGTTGTTTAAAGATGGTCGAAAATTATAACTTAGTCTGACTTAGTGAAGAATTCAAAAGTTTAACTTGCTCCTGTTTCTTGTCACTCTGACTTTTCAAAAGCATCTGACCTTATAGATCATCTATAAAATGTGAAAAGTGTTGAATATTATTTGATGTTACACAGAAACCACACTGACATTCCTTTCAGTACATAAAAAGGCATCATTTTAAATACAGGGACTTCTAATTAGATTGGCATAATCAAGACCAAAATTATAAAGTAGACATTACTATTTTATTTCCAACCCTTACCTTTAACAAATTCCTAAGCACAAATTACACTGCCAGTGAGTCTTGCTTGGTTCTGGGACAGTGAAGAGATTTCTCTAGTATTTAAATATATCCATATAACCAGTTACATAAATCTAAAACTAATCTCCAATGGGTTTGAGATGGCAATTCACCACCTTTGTGAAAAGTTGAACATTTCTAATCAAGTCCAATTATATCTGTAAAAGGGAAAAACAGGTAGAAATTATGGAATTAGAACTATCAAAATCCAAAAAACCAATTGCATTTAATTAACCACAAGCCAGTTTTAGTTAAATCAGGACTAGCCAACAAAAAATATTCTATAGGTCAGTGCCTGTGACTCAGTGGGTAGGGTGCCGGCCCCATATACCAAGGGTGGCGGGTTTAAACCCGGCCCTGGCCAAACTGCAACAAAAAAATAGCCAGGCGTTGTGGCAGGTGCCTGTAGTTCCCAGCCCCTCGGGAGGCTGAGGCAGGAGAATCGCCTAAGCCCAGGAGTTGGAGGTTGCTATGAACAGTGTGACGCCACAGCATTGTACGGAGGGCGGTAAAGTGAGACTCTGTCTCTACAAAAAGAAAATAATAATAAAATAAAGATATTGTATAAATTATTCATGATCTGCAGGCTGGTGCATGAGACCAATTCGATTATGGTAAACATTAGAAACAGTCATATGACAGTTCTGTTTTATAATAAGGCCGTGACCAATTATTACTCCTTAGCAACTTCTCTTCTATGAGCTATCAAATCTGCCCTTTGCCCCTTCTTCTTAATGCTGGCGAAGATCATTTTTGTTCCAGGGATGTACTTCTTGGGATTCTCCAATATGCCCTCAGTGTTCCCTCTCCCCAAGCGATGCCTTTGTCCTTCTCAGCTTCTGTGCAGAGAATCCAGCAGCCTGACCTGTCTTCCACTCAAAGACTCCACCGAGGAAGCTTCCACTAGGTCAGCCTCGGCTTGTGCTTACCTCCCTTTTCCCTGATGTAGCACTGGGCACACTTCTCAACAAAAATCTTGTCTTTCTTAGCATCATCCATATTTAATCTTCATTTGTGGCTGATGCTACAGAAGATTTCCGTTGAAACCCGGATATTCTGCTCTCTCTCCAGTAACAGTTTCCATGTTATGTGAGCTAACTACAAGAACCATGAAAAAGATAGGACCCTTCTCAATAATTGGTTCCATCTTCGCATTCTCATTCAACCAGTACCTCTCATAAGGCAGGAACCATGCTGGGTGCTCTTGTCCTGTCTCTTCAATCCTCACAACAATGGTATGTGCATGAGTAACTTCCTCCTTTTTAAGGAAGACTCTTAGGCTGAATGATTATATAAATCTCTCAGGCAAAGCTGAAACTCAATGGTTTTAGTTTCTCTCATGTCTCCTAGTTCACTGCTGGAAGAAAGGTTATTAATTTGTAAGTCTTAGTTTATACGGCATGTTCATCTTTCATATATATGTTCATAATACATGGATCACATACTTCAAAATCTAAATGTTCCCCCTCTGTTGAGACGGCTATGCAAGTTTTGCAAGTTCTAGGTTTGGAAAAGACGAGCACATGGTCAGATGGAGGTTTGGTTCACTAAGCCAGAATGAGGGAAGCATATGAATTCATGTGGTGGTAAATATGACAGGTGCCCACACTCGGAAAGGCTGGATATGGGTTACAGACATTGATGTGACCTTGTGACCTGCTTTAGTCACCCTACACTTGCAGAGCTGCCCACTTTTGATTAAATCCTTTTTACTTCTCCCTTCTAATTTCTGAGAAATAATACACGATTTTTTTTTATAGCTAGTTACACCTATAGTTCTGCCTAGCTGTGCTTCCATATTAGGGACTAACACCTCCCCCTCCTTTTTTTACATCAAAGAACAAGAAAACAAATTGTAGGAATCACCTGTCACAAGACTCAGGACCCAGATCCTGTCTTTGAGATACCTGAGTGTCATTATAACTTGACCTTATTGGAGTTTAAAAGTAGTTGAGTGTGTATCCCTTTTTCTTAGCTGTCAAGACTCAGCTGATACATCACAGATCCCTAAAGCTATGTAGGGAACTCTCCCCCTAATTCCATCCACTTCTTTTCTAAGCATCTGTAATAGCCAGGCTGGGTTCAGTGAGAGTTCTGCTTGCTATGAGTGTGAGATCATGCCCTAAGTAATTACAGTGAGCATGCAGTGAAAATATGTAGTGAATATAATGTCAGGAAATCATGCAAATTTTATTATCATCAGTGGAATGGTGGCTGGTGGAGAACTTGTCAGTGTTTGCAACTTGAAGCCTCTAATTACCTTGATTTACTTGTAGTACCATTCATAACCTTGCTGCCGTGCTGTTCCTGA
Organism: Perodicticus potto; assembly: GCA_963574655.1. Taxonomy (NCBI): domain Eukaryota; kingdom Metazoa; phylum Chordata; class Mammalia; order Primates; family Lorisidae; genus Perodicticus; species Perodicticus potto. The sequence continues at coordinate 9,302 of CAUYRH010168342.1, forward strand.
CAGCACTTTTGCATTTTACAAGAAAGGAATAATGCCATGTAAATAATTTAAAAACAATAAATCATTTAGAGTGGCTTTAAACCAAAACCTAATGCAATAGCTGGCTGAGTACTTGCTGCGTTTGACAGGTAGCTGGCATGCAGAATCCATCTAAGCCTAAGAAGTATTTACTTTTAAAATTCACGAATCCAAAACAGGTAGATCGAATGAAAATGAGATCAAAGCTACCTGGTTTTGGGGAAATAGAAAGCAGGGAAATTAAATTCCGTGTAGAATAATTCTGCTTCCAACTTAGATTTGCTGAGTTATGCTAGGTAAATGACTAATTAAGGCTGATCCCAGGAGCACAGCAGGCCGAGAGCTGGAGGAGCCCGGGAAACACGCCTGGGGCGGCCCCTCCCCACCCACACCCACACCGGAGCTGAGGGAAAGGCTGGGACGGTTGGGGCCCGGAGGAGAGAACAGGGCTGATTCTTAACCGGTGCGGGAGGGCAACACTTTTCCTCTCTCTGATCATTCCTGTTCACACAAGACAGGCAAATAATGAAAAGCAAAAGCCCATCGAAAAAAGCTTCTATTTAAGAAAAAGGCAGGGCAACTTCCACTAGCCGGAGGGAGAGCTGAAGCTGCCAACTGCCTTCTCCTGCTGGGTGCCAAGCATGTCATTATCTCTTTTAATCCTCACAACAATTCTCTGAGGTAGGTGTGATTATCCCCTTTTTTAGATAAGGACAGAACCTGAGTTAGATTAAGTAATTTGCCTGAGGTCACCAGCTAGGAAGGGACTCTGGATTAGGGTGTGTGCTCCAGCTCCTCTCTCTCCAACGCCTCCTTTTCTCCCCTCCTCCCACTCGATTTCTTTACCTGTAAATTCACTTATAGTTTGGATGTATTTTTGAGATAGTCCTGCTGAACATTCATAATGATCCCATCCCTGGGGGTGAAAAGGGATTCTGAAAGTCTCCTAGACGGGCTATGTCTAAAAAGCCCTCATTCTCCCAGAAGGGGCCTTCTAGCTTACCTTTCTGGAGCACACCCAGGGCAGGCAGTGCCTCTCCTAGTAACTGCCCTGGTTCTTCTTCAGCATGCTCCCACCCCTAGCATTATTCTCCCCAAGGTCCCAGGAACCTGGTTTCCTTGTTTCTCTTTCAGAAAAGACCTCACTGGGTTTATTAACACCGTGGCGATTCCCTGCTTCACATCACCCAGGCTCCAGCCCCAGGTGTCCCAATTTTTTTTTTTTTTTTTTATAGACGGAGTTTCACTTTGTTACCTTCAGTAGAGTGCTGTGCCGTCACAGCTCACAGCAACCTCCAGCTCTTGGGCTTAGGTGATTCTCTTGCCTCAGCCTCCCGAGTAGCTGGGACTACAGGCCCCCGCCACAATGCCTGGCTATTTTTTTGTTGCAGTTTGGCCGGGGCTGGGTTTGAACCCGCCACCCTCAGTATATGAAGCCAGTGCCTTACTCACTGAGCCACAGGAGCAGCCCCGGTTGTCCCAAATTCAGCCTATTTTATTCTTTCTCCCCTCCTCATCTCTCAGCTGCTTGTAATATAGAATCACTTAGCGCCTCTAACATCTTAACACATTGTTGACCAGCCATTTTATGCAGAAATACCCATGTTACTGGATCAGCATTGTGTTAAAACCTCAGTGTTTGCTTTTTCCTTCCAAAATATCAACATTCAAATATATTATTTCCTTGGATCAGTGGTTCTCAAACTTTAATCTGGAGGGTTTGCTAAAGCACAGTTTGCTGTCTTGCGAATTAAAAATTCACAGTGTAATGCTTTGGCTCATAGCAGATATTAGGGGAGAGTAATTTTTTTTAATTCCAAACTTTTAATGATCCACTTGTTTTTCTTGGTTATGTTTCTCATGGTGCTCCCCAGACTTTGGGCTTCCATTTCCATTTGTCAGCAGCAGTTTCCTTAAATTAATAAACTCAAAGAAGGAAAATGGGGGGTGGGGGAATCAATTTATTTATACTGTATGAAGAAGCAAAATTTAACACACTTGCATCCACCCATGTGTGCACGACATGGACCAGAGACATTGCAGTGAGACACAGTTATGCTACATTCAAGGAAACTTGGAATGTCTTTAAAAATTACTCCCTTCAAATGTATTTGAAATGTTCTAAAGAACAGGGGATAATTCTGTAAGAACTAATCGCAAATGGAAAGATCTAGCTGGTTAGCTCTGCTAGAAGCTTACTAGTTCTTTTGCGAGGCTGATACATTTGCTGAATGTTAGGCACCAATGAGAATGATAGTAGTCACCGGTTTATGAGAGTTCATTGTCAAAGAATCTTGCATTCCAGGGGGGGTGGCGGGTGGAGGGGGAGGAAATGTCATTATAGAGCAGCAGTTCTCAACCTGCAGGTCGCAACTCCTTTGGGGATCTCCTGCATATCAGATACTTACATTATAATTCATAACAGTAACAAAATTACAGTTATGAAGTAGCAATGAAAATAATTTTATGGGGTCATCACAACATGAGGAACTGTATTAAAGGGTTGCAGCATTAGGAGTGTTGAGAACCACTGTTATAGAGGCAGAAAGGTTGGCTTTTTATCAACTGCTAAGAATTCTCAAAGTGTGGTCCCAGGACCGGCATCAAGAGCATCACCTGGGATCTTGTAAGAAACACAAGTTCCCTGGTCTCACCCCAGATTCAGACTTTCTGAATCAGAAACTTTGAGTATAGATCCGAGAAACCTGTGAGCAAGGTCTCTGAGGATTCAGAGAATACTGTCCTAGAGCAAGTTAGTTTCTACAGACAGTAACAAAAAGATTAGAAAATGTGTTGACATAATATTTTAGCTGTGAATGGTCTACCACCCCCAGGAGAAGTCTTTCATAAGGACACTTAAAACTAGCAGAAGGGCAAGGAGAAAGCTCCAGGTACCTTTCCTGGTGGTGACTTCTCCTGGACATACATTAAAATTATTTGAGGATGCTTTAAAAAATATTCTGGTGTGTTTTTACTGTAGTAATAATAATAATAATGCAGATCACTTCAGGGCACTTCCTAGAGACTTGGATTTCACTGTCCTCATGTGACATCCAATCAGTTCCTCAGCTGACTTTAATGTGGTGGCTTAGGTTGAAAATCACTGAGGCTTGGAACAGTGCAAAACTTAAAATACCATGGTAGGAAAGTTAGTGATATTTTCTTAAAGCACAATTTAATTAAGTATTAGAGAATAACCGCTCCCAGTTTGCCGCGTGATCTGCGTTCCTGTCACATTTAGGAGACTCTGCAGACTGCAAGAGTCTCGTAAATCACTCCTGATATCAGCTGTTGTGCAGCCTTTCTGTATAGGGCTGCTGGACCCATGCACAGGTAGATATCTACCCTTAGACTGAGGCTACTACCCCCTTTGCAATTATCCTCTGTGTGAGAGGAAAACAGTAAAGTTTATGAAAGAATGTTGGTTTCAGAGTAAGACAATCAGCCTTGGAGCACCCACCTTGCCATTAATCCAATCTACAATTGGGTCAAATGGTGTAAATGCTCTGCGTCTATTTCCTTACCTGTATTGTTCAATAAGCTGCTTCTAGCTTTGAAGTGAAAACTTCGCTCATGGTTTCTTTTATTTCATGTAGAGTGGCCGTCTGTACACTTTGTTTTATTTTATTTTTATTTTTATTTTTTTTCACAGAGGGTCTCACTCTGTAATCCTGGCTAGAGTGCCATGGTGTTTTCATAACTCACAGCAGCCTCAAACTCTTGGTTCCAAGCTATCCTCCTGCCTCAGCCTCTAAAGTGTCTGGGACTACAGGCATGTGCCACCATGTCTGGCTAATCTTTCTATTTTCAGTAGTGATGGGGTCTTGCTCTTGCTCAGGTTGGTCTTGAACTCCTGAACTCAAGCAGACCGCCCACCTTCGCCTTCCTGAGTGCTGGGATTATCAGTGTGAGTCACTACACATAATTGAAAGACCGGGCAGTCCACTGCATCACAGATCTCGATCCCCAAGTCTTCCTTTGGATTTTCCATTTATCAAAGCTAATCTTTCACTTTTCAATAAATGAGACCCTGCTCACTAAGGGAAATGCAAAAATTGTCAGAATCATGTTCACTCTATGCACCAAGAGAGTCCATTTGATCTCTTGGAACTGTAAAATCACAAAAGCCACCAGGAGCAACCCATTGAATCTCTAGTAACATCAAGTTTTCATGAAAAAAATGAAATTGCGCACAGTAAGTGAGAAGCTTCTCAGGCTGCCATTTATTTGAACTCACCTTTGATCTAATGATTCTTTTTTATTATGGAGACAGTTCACAAGCTAAGATTGAGAAGGGTATGGCTGGGGCACATTCCTTTCTCTCATAAATGATGCTTCAGATAGTATGCGATTCTGAAAGGTACCACGTGAAGCGTATCACACAATTCTTACCCTCCATTCATCATGGTTGGTTTCAACTTCTGGGTTTGGAAACCATGTAAGGATTAGATTCTAAATGGAATACTTTGGAAGAAGACAGAAGTGGTCTCTATCATTCTTATGCTTTATCCCTCTTAACATCGGATGGTGTGAATGTTCCTGCTGCTGTAGCATAAAATATCTCTTTTCCTGTCTCTATTTCTCTCTCCTTTCCTCCCTCTTTATCTCTCAGTCTAATATATATCCAACTATTAAACTAGAAGAACTCATCTGAAATCCTTCAACTTTTGTTGAAGTCAATCAATAGATGCCGATTTTCATTCACGTGAATTTGATAAACGTTGGTACACACATGAATGTACGTATTTGCAGGCTCCTTAGCAAAATCATTTACTTTCTTTAACCAAAACGTGGCCTTGAGGAAGTCATGTGGTCCAGAAGTAGACAGCTAACTAGGAATTACTTGAGCAGAAAAAATGAGACCACTAGATAAAAATTCATAGTATCTTCTAATTAGCATGGAAGAATAACCAATTGTTATCAAGGAAGATGGAAGAGAGAAATTTAGTTGCCAGGTTTCAACAAAATTTCTTTACATAATGTAGATAGGACTGAAAAATGGCATTGTGATTTAGTAACACCTGTTATATCTCTCTAATTTGCATCTGTGTAGCTTGTGAAGAATGTTTTTTGGTTATAATAGCCATTGAAATCACATATGGAAATAGACTGAATTTGCAAACATAGCTTTCAATTGTTATACCATGAGGAGCAAAACCAAGGTTTAGTTTAGTTTAGTTTAGCTTTGTTTTGTTTTATACACAGTCTCACTCTGTCACCTAGGCTACAATGCCATAGAGTCACCCTAGCTCACAGTAGCCTCAAACCCCTGCGATCAAGCCATCCTCATGCCTCAGTAACTGGGACTACAGGCCTCCCCAGTAACTGGGACTACAGGCCCCCACAATGCCTGGCTAAGTTTTTCTATTCTTAGTAGAGAAGGGGGGGGTCTCACTGTTGCTCAGGCTGGTTTTGAACTCCTGCACTTAAGCCATACTCCTGACTCAGCCTCCCAGAGTGCTGGAATTACAGGCAAGAGCCATTGTGCCTGGCCTCCAAGGTTTGTTTTTTTAATTTGTTTTTTTAATATTGAACATTCAATCATAGTGCTTTCAATAAAAATATTATCAACATTATTATTAAGCAAAATTGTCTTAACTTTTGATAATTACTTACATTTTATCTCACCCTTTTCAATTTCTATCTCATGTAGAGTAATAATATTATATACGTATTATATATACAACATATAATATGTATTACACACACAATATATTGATATTCTATGTTTATAAAGGAGGACTACCTTGTAGGGGATAGTCTATGACAAGAAATTAGTAACAAGAAAAGATCCAACAAGCACCAAGGTCGTGGGACCATTCACAAGTAAAGGCTGGTATGGTCCTTACTGAAAATTAACCAACCAAACCAAAACTAGCAAGCAAAAAACCCTACAAACCTTGACAAGGGCTTAATAAGAAGGCAATTGCTTTAATTAAGCAAGAGAAATACAAATTGTATATCAGGACAATTTTTCCAACTACAAGTTATGAAGCCCTTCAAATATATAGTAAAAGTAGTGTTACTTTGCTGATAGAATCTCCGTGGTATCTAAGAGGCTTAGGAAATGGATGACTAAAAGACTTCCAGCAATCTATTTTATGTTCACTGATATGCAGTCATAGATCCTGTGTGCCTTTCTTTCATCGTATCTACATGTAAGCGACAAAAATTAGGGGTGAGAAAAATTTTAGGTTTGTAAAATGATAGATCGACAGCTAGGTGGATGAGGAATGTTTCAGCCCATATACTTTCACCTCGAGTCTGCATACTTTTTTAAATCAATAAAAAAACATTTAATCCCACAACCCCAAATTTGTATATTTACTTCTAAGTTATATGTATATATAAGTACCATAGTACCAACATATAATTATTAGCAATATGTATTAAAACAACATAAAATATTTTATGTTGGTTTATACCATTATCCAGTGGAACATTTTCCTTGTAACAGCTTTTAACCTACTTAATATTTCCTTGTTTTTCATTGGGAGGTGTAATTATTGTTCACAGATCATGTTTTGAGCTCCTTCTGTATTCTAGGCACTGTGCTCAGGTGTGTAGGTAATCCATAGACCAAGTGGGATTGTCATTCCTCATCCCTGTGCACTTAATACTTCTGAAAAAGACACAGCCTCGACATGATAGCAGCTGGTACATGGATGTGAGGGGCCAATGGATATAGTGCTTGTTATCTTAATGTCCTCCACCCTGAGAGTTCTGCCTTTCTGAAAATAAAGAGGCAAAAATCTGAACGCTAAGGCAGAAAAGTTTGAAAATCATATACATATACAACTCTGTGAGTATTTTTATATATTAAATGTAAAGCATTTCTTTAATATCAATAGTGGGCATTATCAATGAATACGTTATATATAAGGCACACATAGTATATAGCTATTAGGCTCCAATTATAATTAAAATTAATGAGTATATTACATATAAATTATTAGTGAATATTTTCAGCCAAGTGCCTAAGAACAGGAATAAAATTCAAAAACTATTAAAAACTTATTATGTGCTAAACATTGTGGTACACTTTTCTGATTGCATGTTCTCTTAACTCTCTGAAATATCTCATAAACCAGGTAGATCCCTTGTTTACAAATAAGAAGGCAGGCTTAGGAGAGATTTCCCAGTACTACGTAGCCACAAAGAGGCAGATACAAGATAGAAATCGAGCTTATCCTGTCAATAGCCAAGGCTCTGGAGTCAATTCTGCATTGATTTCTCCATCTCTTCCCTAATATGGTGGTTTCAGTACTTCACTGAGATTAAAATCAACACTGTTTATGGAGGCAGGTTCAGATAAGTCACACATAAATAAACATTCTGCTGGTTTGCTTTACCATGAATTAATGATAACTTAGGTTATCAACTGTACCAAATTTTAACATACATTTGATAACTGTTTTAAAGCTTGGTCTTGAAAAAAAATATGTGGAGGAAGTAAGTGATTGTTGAAAATGTGAAATACAACCAGCCAGGATAGAAGACTAATTGCTTAAGCCTTCCTTGTATTTCTTTTACAGAAGCACAGAATGCAAAATATCTCAGACCACAGCTGAAACTGTATCACACATTAATCTTTCCCTTCTGGAGAGGGATTTCAACATTACCCTAATGCAGCGTCTCTCTCTATCTCTTTCTGTCTCTCAGTCACTCTTCTTCAGTCAGTGTCTCTGTCTCCTAACTTCGTAAATCCCGTCTAAGAGACAATACATTTGTGGAGACATTTAAAGCCGTACTTTTTATAGCATGCCCTGCAATCTGGAGGCCATGGCCTGGTGTCAAGAGGTTGCCTCCAAACTGAGCCACTTCCATGGCAAACATTAACTCGTCAGCTGAGCTCCTGACAGAGAACCTCAGGAACATAATTCTAATGAAGACAACCATATGTGGACGGTACATGGATTTTGGACAGAAAAAGAGAGACATGTTGAAAGCCTCATAGTGTTCCCAGAATCAGTTGTATAATTCTTGATTAATTTTTATTACTTTGATATGAGTCTTGTGCCAGATGCAGCCAGTATTCTTTTTTAATCCATCATGTTGCAGAAGAATTGGAGGAATAGTTTTCCAAGTACGTAGAGAGAAAAAGTAGCCGAATGTGGCAAGGATTTCCATTTTATGATGGAGAGGACATCTACATTAAGAATTTAATTGGCCCTTTGCAGACAGATGCATTGTATTATTTATAGTGCTACAAACTTACTGCCACAGTAACATGACAATACTCTTCTGTATTTTTTATTGCCATGTGAATTCATTTTATAAAGAAATTTGTCTTACTTTATTGAAAAAAGACTACTGATCCTGCAATTGGTTAAAAAATAAAATCCTTTAAGACCAAATAGTAATAATATCTTTTTTTTTTTTTTTGAGACAGAGCCTCAAGCTGTCACCCTAGGTAGAGTGCCGTGTTGTCACAGCTCACAGCAACCTCCAACTCCTGGGCTCAAGCGATTCTCCTGCCTCTGCCTCCCAAGTAGCTGGGACCACACATGCCCGCCACAACGCCCAGCTATCTTCTGGTTGTAGCCGTCATTGTTGTTTGGTAGGTCTGGGCTGGATTCGAGCCCATCAGCTCAGTTGTATATTGCTGGTGCCGTAGCCGCTTGAGCTGCAGGCACTGAGACATAATATCTTTATTTTAGCAGAAAGGTAAAAATTTTAATGTAGAGCAGTAAAGTAATACAAGGAAACAATTGTCCAAGCGGACTGTATCAGAACAGAAAACAAAAAGAAAAGGAATGTTTTGTTAGATATAATCAGATACAGTCAAGCACTGCATAATAATGTCTCAGTCAATGATGTCATAATGGTCCCATAAGGTTATAACACTATATTTCTTACAGTACCTTTTCTATGTTTAGAAGTGTTAGGATATACAAATCCTTAACTTTGTGTTCAGTTGCCTGCAGTGTACAGCATAATAGTATGCTACACAGCTTTGTAACCTAGGTAATAGGTTACTGCTGTGCAGCGCAGGTCTGTAGGAGGCTAGACCATCTCATATAATCTATGACATTTGCACAGTGACAAAATTGCCTAATGGTGCATTTTTTTTCAGAACATCTCCCCTTCCTTAAGTGACAGATGACTGTAATAGTGAAAACTAGATTTTCACAAAGATAAAAATTCAGATATCTAAGTTCTTGCATTTGGATATAGTACATTCAACTGTTTCATGTAAGGCTAAAAAAGTATTGTATTATAAATTATTGTTTTTAAAAAGCACAGTAGAACTTCTGTAGTTGACCTCATGACATCGATCCTCTCCTAAAGTTGGCCCAGTTTCATAGATTGGACATGTACGTATCAGTACAGTAGGCCTACCTGTCCTTATGTTGACCACCTCCACATGTTGACCAGTTTGTTACTGTCCCATGGATGGTCAACTTACAGAGGTTCTACTACATTATTAAGAAGTAAAACTATCTCTATTTGATAAGACACAGGTATGTAAGTAGAAAATTGTAAGGAGTCCACTAAAAATAACCTATTAGGACTAATAAACAACTTCAGCCATATTGTGGTAAACATAATCAATGTATAAAAATCAATTATATTTCCACACCTTGACAATAAACAATCTGAAATTGAGAAAATAAATTAGTTCACAATAATATCAAAAGGATCAAAATGCTTAGGAATAAATTTAACAAAAGAAGTGTGAAACTAATACTCTGAAAACCATGAAACATTGTTGAGAGAAACTGAAGAAGCAAGTACATGGGAGCACAGCTTGTTTTTGTGGATCGGGAGACTTAATATTATATTGTTTAGATGGCAAAATCGCCCAAACTGATTTATAGATTCAACACAATCCCTATCAGCCCACCTGATTTCCCTGTAGAAACTTATCCTAAAATGCATATGGAAACTCAAAGGACCCAGAATAGCCAGAGCAAATTTTAAAAAAGAAAAACAAAGTTGTAGGACTTGCTCTTCCTAGTTGGAAAACTTACTACAAAGCAATGGTAATCAAGGCAGTATGGCAGTGGCATAGGGATGGACATAAAGATCCTTGGAAAAGCTCTGAGGATCCAGAAATAAATCCATATGTCTATGATCAACTGATTTTGAATGAAGGTGCTAAGAGGAGAAATCGAGAAGAAAAGAATCATTCCAATCAGCAGTGCTGGGACAACTGCAAAGAAACTTGAGGAAGAATGACGTTGGATCCATTATATGCCATGTGAAAATTAACTTGAAATTTATCAAAGAATTAAATTTAAAAGAAAAATTCTCAGAATAAAACGTGAGGGTTCGGCGCCTGTGGCTCAAGCAGCTAAGGCGCCAGCCACGTACATCTGAGCTGGTGGGTTTGAATCCAGCCTGGGACCACCAAACAACAAAGACGGCTGCAACCAAAAAATGGCCGGGCGTTGTGGCGGGCGCCTGTAGTCCCAGCTACCTGGAAGGTGGAGGCAAGAGACTCACTTGAGCCCAGGAATTGGAGGTTGCTGTGAGCTGTGATGCCATAGCACTCTATCCAGGGTGACAGCTTGAGACTCTGTCTCAAAAAAAAAAGAATAAAACGTGAGGATAAATCCTTATGACTTTGGATTTGGCAATGGTTTCCTGAATATGTTAACAAAAGCACGAGCATCAGAAGATTGCAAATCACACCTGTTAAGGAGATTATTTCTACACCATAGAAGGAAGGTCTACAATTCCATAATGGAAAAGGCAGATCACCCAATTAAAAAATGGACAAAGGATATGAATAGGCATTTCTCCAAAGAGGATACAGAAATAAGTGATGGACACATGAGAAGATGTTTAGTACTTTTAGTCATCAGGGAATGCAAATCAAACCACCATGTGAGATGCCACTTCACATTCATTAGGTTGGTTATCATCAAAAATCAGATAATAGCAACTGTTGACAAGACACGAATCAATTGCAACCCTTATATACTACTGGTGAGAAGGCAAAATAGTGCTGCTACTTTGGAAATCAGTGTGGTGGTTCCTTACAAAGTTAAATAGGAGGCAACCATTTGACCCACAATTCTACTTCTGGAGAAATATCTATGTCCACTGATGTTCATAGCAACATCATAAAGCCAGAGGATGGAAGCTACCCAAGTAATCATCAACTGATGAATGAATTAACAAAAGGTGGTATATCTATACAACGATATATCATTCAGCCAAAAATTGGTGTGAACTACTGATTGATGCTTCAGTGTGATGAATCTGAAAAATATTATGTTAAGAGAAAGAATTCAGTCACAAAAACTCATTATGTGATTATGTTTTGCAAAATGTTCAGAACAAGCAAATCTGTAGACACAGAGAGTAGATTTGTTGTTGCCTGGGCCTGGGGGTGGGAGACTGGTATTTTGGGGAAGGTGATAACTAAAGACAATATGGTATCTTCTGGGGATGATAAAACATTCTAAAACTGATCATGGTGATTGATTGCACAACTCTGCGAATACACTAAAAACCATTACCATCATGTTAAATTTGTGAATTATCAGGGATGCGAATTACATTTCAATAAAGCTGTTACCAAAAAAGTATTACTTCTGAAACAACAGTTACTCATCTTTAAGTATCCAGCCCTTTCCTTAGGAATTTTTAAGTTACAGCTCTGCAAAATAAAGTAGAATTTTTCATTGCTTTTCTTTCTTTTTAAGGAATTTATTTATTTTTTTATTGTTTTTATTATTAAATCATAGCTGTGTACATTAGTGCAATCAAGGGGTACAATGTGCTGGTTTCATATACAATCTGAACTATTTTCATCAAACTGATTAACATAGCCTTCATGGCAGTTATTATATGATGATATTTGTATTCTGCATTTAGTAAGGTT
>CAUYRH010168352.1:0-10344 GCA_963574655.1 Perodicticus potto
ATTCCATGGATGGACTGTGTCCATTCATTGATACACTCATTCACCTTGCCCCCAGTGGAAGGGACTGTATTCATTCGTTTCCTGGCCAAGGAACCCATACACCTATATATACCCTGAGGCTAGAGGCCTAGAGGAGGAGACAGGGAAAGACGGGGAGAGGAATGGAGAGAGCTTCTCTCTCCCCACTTGAAATCTCTCCCTCTACCAGGAGCTTTGGTGTTTTCTGTATTCTTTTCTGTAAATCAATTCTGTCTTACCACGGAGGGGTGGGAGGGAAATAATGTAATGAAGAATAATAAAATACATGTATTTAAGGAAAAAAAAATACAAAATTTTGGCAGGCAAAAACTCTACCACTGAACCATCAATGTGAAAAAAAAAACTACAAAATTTTGGAATACTGGAATGTTGATATTTATAAAGATAGACTACACCATTAATTAATATATTATTTTAATTAATTTAATTTTCATGAATAGTGTAGTTTTAAAAGTGTTCAGTACTTATCTTAAATGCAGTAATTCTCAAACTATTGCGTGCATTTTAATAAGCTGGAAGCTTTTTATAAATTAATTTTTAGTGGCATATAACATATGTAGAGTGACATACACAAATATAAAATATGTAACTTGATGAACTTTTATAAAAGTAATCACTTTTTCTAAAAAGTACAGACATCACCCAAATTGAGAGAGAGAGAACGTTTTCTACATCCAAAAAGGTTTCTTTGGGCTCCCCTGCCAAGAAAATATCCTTCCCATCAACCTTCTATCATAATATACTAGCCTTGTTTGTTTCTGAATGTCATATAAATGGAACCATACAATGTATACTCTTCTAGATCTGACTTCTTTCATCAATATTATATCTGTGAGATTCATCCATGTATTTTATGCAGTGATACTGTATGAAGATATTAGAATTATTTTCACACACATTTTCTTATAAATAGCCATCCGAATTGTTCTGAGTTTGGGACCATTATGAATAAATCTACAATAGATATGCTTGCTTGTATCACAGGGTATATGTATGTATGTTTACCTGTATTTATGTAAACACATACGTTTTCCAAAGTGATTTTACAAGTTTATGTTCACACCAGCACGATAATGATGCTCCAATTCCTTCATATTTTCACCAATACCTGGCATTGAAAGGCTTTCAAATTTTAGCCAGATTGGTAGATGTGTAATGATATCTTACGGTTTTTTTTAAATTAATTTGTTTACCTATAAGTAATGATGCTGAGCATCTTTTTATTTGATTATTTAGACATCTGGATAACTTCTGTTCAAGTCTTTGGTCTACTATTTTATAAAATTGAGTTGAGTTTTATGTCTTTTCATTATTGTTCAAGGAGTTCTTTATATATTCTGGTTACAGTCATTTGTCAAATTATGTTGAAATTATCTTCTTCCAGTCTGCAACTTGCCTTTCCACTCTTCTAGTGGTGAGTCTTTATTAAAAAGAATGCAAATCATTGAATATATGAGCTAAAAAATATTTGTGTACTTTCTTGCCTTTCCAGTGGTTTTAAGATCTACAGTGATGACTCCTATTTGATCCCTAATATTGATCTTTCTTCTATCTTTATTAGTCTTACTAGTGTTTAATAGATCTTATTGATTTTTTTGAAGAATGTCTCTTTGTTTTATTTTTTTCCTGTTATTTGTTTGATTTCAATGACTGCCTTTATCTTTATCAATTTCTTTTTTCTTTGGATTTATCTTTCTCTTCTTTTTCTAATTTGCTGAGATAGGAACTTAGATTATCTATTTGAAATCTTTCCTTTCATATATATAGGTAAGCATTTACTGCTATAAATGCTCCTACCAGCACTGTTTTACCTGCATCCCACGTATTTTGATATGTTACATTTGGTTATCTTGTGATAAACAGAAGTTATTAATTTTAATGGCATCAATATGTGTACATTCTTTTATGGTTATTGCTTTTTACATCCTGCTTTAAAATCTTAGCCATGGTTATAAAAATATTCTACCATGAAAAAAATTTCTCTTAGAAACTTTGCTTACTTTTCGTAATTAAGTCCATGGTCCATTTGGCATTGAATTTTGTGTAACATAGGGATAGAGGTTGATTTTCTTCCACCATATAGATAGCCATATGACTAAGTACTGTTTACTCGGAAGTCCGTTCTCTCTCCCACTATATTGCAGTGGGACTATTCTTATGGTCAAGTTACTACTGTTCACATAAAGGACTGTTCTGCATTCTCTTTCATTATGTATCTTGCTTTGTTATTATATTCTATACCTTTATAATATATTTTGATATCTTCTGCTATAAATCCTCTGACTTTATTCTTTTTTAAGCTTGTTCTGGCTAGTCTTATCCCTTTGCATTTTCATATACATTTTAGAATCAGCTTGTCAAATTCCAAAAAATAAAGAAAAGAACAGGAAAGAAAGAAAGCAAACTGAGATTTTGATTGCAATTCCATTGAATCTGCAGGTCAATTTGAAGAAACTGATGCCTTAACAAAATCATGTCTTTCCATCCATGAGCCTGATTATGGTCTATTTGCCCCCCTTTCCATTTATTTGTGTATTTTTAATTTCTTTAAGCAATGTTTTTATGTAGAGATCTTACTACTATTTTATTTAATTTATTCATAGATATCTGATAGTTTTGATGCTATTGTAAATGGGCAGTTCTAAAATTTCATTTTCTAATTTTGCCAGTACACAAGAACAAAATTGGTATTTTATACTGATGTTATACTCAGCGATATTGTGAAAATCATTTATTATTTCTAACAGTCTGTGGCTCCCTATGGATCCTGTACATAAACAATCATAACACAGATGACTAATAATAATTTAATTCTTGCTTTCTAGTCATATCTGTTTAAATTTCTTTGACTTGTTTTATTGCCCTGGCCAAGACCTCAAGTATAATGTTAAATAGAAGTGGTAAGAGTTAACATAATAAGAATATTTTGAAAATCTCGGCATACAAGTCTCATCCTCTCAAATTCTAACACAACATGTTCAAATTGGGGGCCTCAAAAATGGACATTTTATTATGACAAGTATTTCATGTGATTTTGATGTAGGGACACCCTACACCTTTCCTTAAATATTCATGCCGTATTTGTCTCTTAAAATAATGTATCGCTACATTATTTTATCGCTTATTTTATCTCTACATTATTTTAGAGATAGACAAATATGGCATGGATATTTAAGGAAAGGTGTAGAGATACAAAAATAGCTGTAGAAACTTACAGAGTTTTGGAGGTAGACAGAGCCTTTAAGGTCATTTTATTTGCCTCTTGCATTTTTATAGCTGAAGTGACAGAGACTCACACTGGTAGAGTGCCTTGCCCAGGATCATTTGGTGGGATAGTGGGAGTACTGGCAACAACACCCATCATCCCTGATTCCCACCTCCAGGGCTCTTCCACTAATGCCACACAATCAGATATTTTATGATAAGAGGTCATGAATATGAGAGGAATTCCAGAGAATAAAGAATGTGGGAATATTGGAATAAGTCCACAAAAGTAAGTCTTTCTTATGAAGAATAAGATGGGGAGGGAATACATGGGGAAAGGATCTACTCTGTAAAGGAATTGTTAGAAAGAACTAAAGAAAGACATGCAAAATAAGAGGCAAAGTGAAAAGAGAATAGGAAAACTTAGATGAAAGTTAAAGAAGATGGAAGTAAGTTAGGAAAGCCAAGAAATGAAGATAATAATTGGAAATGAACATGTGATTAAAGAATTCAAGAACATGAAGATAGGTATAGTACTTTTATGGCTTTTTTTGGTCAAAAGTGTATCGATCTAGAATTATTTTTGTTATAAAGTAGTCTGTAATGAAATAATATAAAAGTGCATTTAAGCCTCTTTGAAGAGGGATAAATCTAAAGTGGTAGCAACATTAAGTTCCTAATCTTCTAAAATGTTAAATGAATAAGAAACACAAATTTAAAGATGTACTTCTCTATCTCAAGAACCATTATTATGTAAAATCAAAGAAACACAGGGAAAGCTAAGGCAAAGTATTCCTCCAAGTGACTTTACCATTTTTCTAGAGACATGGCTGATGAATGAAAACACAAGGGGTTGGGGAATCCCAACCACTCCAAACAATCAAATAGGCTGCCTTAATTCAAAGCAGGTACAGTTGATATGGTATTTATGATTGTGTATTTCCTTACTTTTTGCACTTCCTTAAGAACCTGAATCTAAATATTGTAATCATAACATTGGTTTATAGCCGTAGTCATCTAAACATATTAAGTTTCATTTGATGAACAAAAGGACCTTGTTATGTCTCTTAGAACAGAAGGTATCCCTCTTTAAACAATGTTTAAGGGACATAAATGGGTCATAATTAGGCATATGCCATAGGAAAGCGAATCTTTAAGGTAGCTAATGAACCAAATATGTATATTAGCCAATCCATACACTAGCTAAGAGCATAGAACTTGAACTCAGGCGGACATGGATTTGGTCATGAACCCTTGTTCACCCCTTTTCTCTCTTCTCTTCTTCCTCCCTCTCTCCTTCCTCTCCTTCTTCCTTTATTCAAAAACATCTATTCGGTATTTACTATATGCTGGATCTATGCCATTAGCTGATGAACTAATTACTTCACATTTTCTGAGAGGGAACATGGAATGCTTATCGCAAAGAAATGTGTGATGTGCCACATAAGCAAAAGTGCAGATGCAGAAATAGGCTAGATTCAATAGGGTGATGAGAGGTAAACAGTGGGTTGTAAAGATGGAAAGACAGGTTGAAGTCAGGTTGTGGAGGGCCCTGAATGCCAGGATAGGCAGTCTCAAATTAACACACAGAGGACTGCCTAGCAATTAGAAGCAAGTGACTAGGGAGATAGTCTAATCCAGGCAGGTCAAAGGATGGGAATATTTCAAGAAGGATAGATTACTAAGTATTTCAGAGAAGCCAGGAAAGAATTGGATTTGATTGTTAGAAGAATGTTGATGACCTTTATAATAACAGAGTGGTGAGGACAGATACTAGACAGGGATTAAAGAAAAGGATTGAGAGTGAAAAATTTGAGTCTGAAGGGCCAAGAGTTCCCAGGGAATGATAAATAGAATGGAAAGGAAACAGTAGGGAGTAGTAAAGAGTAAGCAGCAAGGCCAATGGCAGATATATTTTTTCTAAGATGAATGAAACATTACCATGGATGTGTGAAGGTAAGAGACCAAAGTAGAGAGAAGATTCCAGGGTGAGAGAATGCAAGCTGAGAGTTGAAAGTTAGCACCGATAGCTGAAGTGGCGGGGAAGCCTTGCCCGGAGTACTTCCTCTAAGACTGAAGGGCTGGACTCCACACTGAGATATCCTTTGTAGCAGGGAGGGAAAGAAGGTAAGATTTACCTGTGTTCTCCAGGTGGGCACTTATTAGTTAGAAGAGTGGCAACATTAGGCCAGGAAAAGACTAAGTGACTACAGCTGCAGTAAGACAAACATAAAAGAGTTTAGCCCATCAATAGGTTCAGTAGGAGCATTAAACTAGCTGATTCATATCCTAGAAACCTTTCCAGGTTCTTCTGCTGTGTTAAAGGGAGGGTTGCAGGTGGCAGTGCAGATGCTCAAAGAAATGTAAACTCCTCTTGATCACTGTCCCTCTGCAAACAGCGGTGCTGGGTGGTAGAAACCAAACACTATTCTTTGTGCTATGAGTGACCAAATACAGAGAAAGCTAAGGTTCAAATGAATGGGCATTTATGTAGAGATAATCACATCTTACAAGTTAGTGCTTACAAAAGAGGGCCACTCAACTCTGTGTGAATATGCCTAGTCTGCATACAAAATATCAACTCTAGAAACCATGCTGTCAGCCTGCTCCAACTTGTATACACTTTTCCTGCATCCCACCTCCCAGTCCTTAGGAGCAGATCAGAGAGCTTCTGAGGATTTCAGATCTGTTTTTATGTTTATTTGAGCTCCTGATTGGGAGCAAGGCAGCAGAGGGCTACGCTGGGCACGATGCCCTCAGGGATGACCAGTAGACCAGGGCTTGCACCCCAGGGATTGCCAGAGCTGGGATGGCAGGCCAGCGTGCTCAGACTAGAGAATCCTGCGGGTGAGGGAGAGCAGTGGTGCGCACTTGGAAGAGCAGAGTAAGTGCGTTTGGCGGGAGAGGGCACAGTGCTGACTGGGCATCTTTGCTTGGGAAGCTTTCCGTTCGCAGGAGCCTATCTGTGCCAACGCTGGAAACTGGGGCTGCAGGTGGGAGGCGGGTGTCAGCCAGGAGCACTGACCCTCCTGGCCGTGGGGCTGCCAGAGGAGTTAGGGGGAGCCCGGGGAACAACCAGGGAGGGCCTGGTCTCTGCTCCAGTCCACAAATCCTTAACGGATTTTCTTTCTCTCCCTTCACCCTTTTCTCCCCTTTGCTCTCTTTCTTTCTCTCTCTCTCTCTCCCTCCTTTTTTCCTTTCTCCCTCTCTTTTCCCCCTCCCTCCCCACCCTTCCCCTTCCTTCCCATCCCCCCTCCCCTCCCCCTCTCCGTGTGCGAGCCTCTTCCTCTCCCCTCCTCCCCTTTTCCGCCTGTCTCCCTCTCTCCGCGTCTCCTTCTCCCGCTCAGCTCGCCGGGCGACCCTGCTCCTGCCTCCCACATTAATGGCGGCATCTTCGGAGGACGATATAGACCGGCGGCCCATCAGAAGAGTCCGCTCCAAGAGCGACACGCCGTACCTGGCGGAGGCCAGAATCTCCTTCAACCTCGGGGCAGGTAAGGGCGCCCTCGGCCGCCGCGCCCCGGCCCGGCCCCTCCCGGGCGGCCCCCGCCCCCGCCCCCGCCCGCTCACTCGCTCTTTGTGTCGCCCGTGCGAGCGGGGCGCGTGTGCGCGCGGGAGGGAGGGAGCGACTGCGGGGGGAGGGCAGCGCGCGGAGCCCCGCGGCCGCCCGGGGTCACCCTCGGGCTTCCCCGGTGAAGGTGCAGCCGCTGACAATGATCCCGGCGACGGCGGAGCCGGGGCGGCCGGCCGGTGCGCGGGCTGCGGGCGGAGGGGCGGCCGAGGCTCCGTGGGTGAGGGTTGCCGGCCAGGCTGCTACAGGGTGGAACTTGTTGGTGACATTCGGACTGGGGACGTGGACGGCCGGATTCGGCGTCCGCCGCAGGGTTGGAGCGGGGGAGGGGGCGGGGCTGCGGGCGGGGAGCGGTGGGAAAGCGCCGGTGGTGGGAGTCGGAGCCACGTGGTCTACCAGACACACGGGAGGTGATTGGCTGCTGTCGCTGCAACCGGAGCCCCCAGGGGCCCAGGGAGAAGTAAGGAAGAGGGGAGGGAGGGAAGGAAGGAGAGAGGGAATGAGGGGGGAAGGAAGGAAGGATGCAGGAAGTGAGGTCCAGAAAGAGGACTGAGGGATTCAGTCAAAACTTCTTCAAACCAGAAAGTCCCAGAATCTCCTGACTCCCCCGCCACCCAGTATCTTACTAGCAGGTGCCCCTCACTTCACCTGAGAGGAAGGTCCTCAACTTCCCCTCTCTCATCATCATCTCTGAATGATGCCTAAGTCTCAACCTAAGCTCCTGTCTCTTCCTCCCTAGGGTCTCTTTCTATTCTAGCAACTCCCAAGCATAAAGAGTGAGTGCATTAGCCTGAAAACTCTCTTTCAAAATAAAGTTTGAAAAGCAGGCAATACCTTTTTCTTGAGGAACTTAATCCCTTCAAAACAAGACTGAAACAAATGAAGTGTCATGTGCTGTACGTGTGTGTGCATGTGTTGGAGTAAACAGAATCTTCAAGTGATAGGTATTTGATGGATATTTTATGCCCTGTTGAGAAGTTTGAGCGAGAGAGAAAACTCTGCACAGAGAAACAAGACCGGGTGGCTAAGTAACTGTATCTTTATGGTTGTAGGAAGGGTGACTGACTGTAACAGAGCAGCCAGATGTCTTGGAGTGTAACGTTCCTGCCATGGTGACTTTTTTTTTTTTTTAATAATAGGTATCCCATCACTTCTTGAATGTTTGCCTTTGGTTTTTGGTTGAGGACAAAAAACTTTACTGAGAAAGTTTTGGCAGTTTTTGCGGCTAGCTGGAATAGTCAATGGTGCTCACTTTGGAATTGTTAATCCCCTACCTGTATGTTCCCGCTTTGACATGTGGTTGTTAGAGGTTTTGTAAAGGAATGAGAAGAGTTTCTTTGAGGAACAAGATTGTCTTCCCAACTCAGTGACATTAGGAATTATACTATTGACTCCTTTGCTAACAAATTTGACTATATTCCATTAGTATCCCACTTAGCATAGGAGGAAAAGGGTACCTGTTAGTGATAGTAGTTTACCTTGCACAAGTGCATTTATAACAATACAGCAAAATAAAGCTCTGAAAAGGAGTTTCAAGTTTCAGCTCCTACTCAATTACATACAGCCGCTTTGCCACCAGATTAGAACCAGTGGCTTGCAATCTTTTTATTCTAGTGAAATTGCTCTGGAGTCCAATTAAAAGATTCGCTCCCTTTCATCTGGAAACAAACAAGCCAGACAACCAGCCATCCTTTCTATATGTCCTTTTAAATACCTTTCAATGCACAGTGGAAAGAAAGACACCAAAAAAGAAAGAGAAGTTCTGAGGAGAGGATGTTAAAGGAGGGAGGGCAGTGGCAATGGGCTCTCCTCCTGAAGCCGGGGAGCTGTCCTCCTCCTGTGGTGCTGAAGTTAAGGACAGCGAGAAAGAGACGTGACTGTAAGGGGAACGGTGGAGGAACTGGTGCTCATCCCTTCTCTGAGATGGAACCCCAGGGAAAATGTGAAAGATGTGGCCACCAAAAACTTTTCTCTTCCTTCCCCCCTACATTACCATGCCTCACACCTCCTGCGCCACTGCTCAAATCAGGCAGTTTTGCTCTAATTTTGCACCGACTGCTCACTCCTGGAGCTCTGCTTGTTTTCCAGCTGGTTTCTGGTTGCTTTCCTGACAAAGTAAGATCTACTCACAGATGTGCCTTTCCCTCGTGTTTAAAAGTAATTGTAACCCCTAGTTTGAAAAGCAAACAGCCTTGTTTATCTCCTTGAGCAGTAAGTTGTAATTAAACTATTAGTGTCATTATCAGTGTTGCTGAACAGAGAAGCATGCACACTCCCGATAAATTACATCATCTGGGCACAGAGAAAATTTTTGTGTGTCTACAGTTTATACACAATTAAGTCAGAAAGTATTCCTCTGCCTATCTTTCCTCTCCTGCTCCAGTCCCTTATTGCTTATTCTTTACAGAGAAATTTTTATTGATTAGTATATGTTTAATATTTGCTTTTCCACAACCACTTATTATATATAAATCTTTATATGATATTTTAGAGGTTTAGTTGTGGTTCAGAAAAAGAAATACACATGTATTCATTCTTCTTGGCTATCATGAAATCACTTTGGGTACCAACACACTTAAACTAATTTATCCAGTTGCCAAATAAAGTGTCCTGGTCATTCTGAATCATAATTAAGGACTTAAGCATTTGTTCTACACCCTGTATCTCACAGTATGATCATTTCAGAAAGAACTCCACAACTTGAGTGAAGGACATTACTCCTTCACTTGCAGTCCCACATCCGTCACAGAACGGCACCAAAATGTAAATTTCATTAATTTATTTAAGATGCTCATTTCAAGGTTCCACCAAAACTGAGAGAGAAGGGAACACACATTTTCTGAACTATGACTTTTATTTCAGACAAGAGCCCCTTTTCTGGGTTTTTAACTTTTTAGCATTTAATACATGCAAATATTGATAGATTTTGTTTGAAGATGGCATAAATTGCTAAAGAAAATAAAGTCAGTGTATTTGCTGAAGGTTATCCAGACACATCAAAGATTTAAAGCATTTGAAGAGGCTTTTTCCCCCCTTGGGGAATTCAAATATGCTAAAAGGACATTGTACAACAGAAGAACATGTTCACACTATCAGTAGCAAGTGTTTCTAATTGTATTCTCACTTAGTAATGAACATCACTGACATTTAGCTGGAAAGAACTTCCCTCGCCTGCTGAAGTCATTCATTCACTGCACTAAAGTCAGTGCAATGAAGAGCTGCACCTCATCTAGCTGGTCCTTTCCTATGGGCTAATGTATTCCATTCACCTTTATATTGACAGTATCTAGAAGAGTATCTGATACATAGAAGTTGCTGACACTGAAAGGTTCTCCAGGTTACAAACTAAAGTGAATGGAAGTGTTATAATAGTAAGTAAAAGAATTAAGCAGATCTGACATTTCTTTTTTTTTTTTTAAATACATGTATTTTATTATTCTTCATTACATTATTTCCCCCCCCGACCCGTCCGTGATAAGACAGAATTGATTTACAGAAAAGAATACAGAAAACACCAAAGCTCCTGGTAG
>CAUYRH010168353.1:0-17781 GCA_963574655.1 Perodicticus potto
GGAGTATTAAAATCTCCAACTACTATGGAGCTGGAGGAAATCAAGTTACTCATGTCTATTAGAGTTTTTCTTATAAATTGAGGTGCATTCTGGTTGGGTGCATAAATATTAATAATTGAAATCTCATCATATTGAGTATTATCTTTAACAAATATGAAATGTCCATCTTTTTCCTTCCTTCCTTTGGTTGGTTTAAAGCCTATTGTATCTGCAAAGAAAATTGCAATGCCTGCTTTTTTCTGTTTTCCATTTGCCTGGAATATAGATGACCATCCCTTCACCTTGAGTCTAAATTTTTCTTTTAAGGTAAGATGAGATTCTTGTATGCAGTAGATTTCTGGCCTGAGTTTTTGTATCCAGTCAGCCAATCTATGACTCTTTAGAGGACATTTTTAAACCCTTCACGTTAATTGAAAATATTAATAAATCTTTAGAATATCTAGTGGACATTTATAATCCTTTCATCATTGTGGAAGTAGGAATTTGAAAAAAAAATTTCTGGATGAGTTTACTTTTGTGTTGGAGGATTACACTGGTCATTATGGAGGATAGGTCTGAGAATATCCTGGAGAGCTGGTTTGGTTATAGCAAATTTCTTCAATATCTGGATGTCATTAAAGTATTTAATTTCTCAATCATAAATGAAACTCAGTTTGTCTGGATACAGGATCCTGGGTTGAAAGTTCTTTTGTTTTAGGAGATTAAAAGTTGATGACCATTCTCTTCTAACTTGAAAGGTTTAATCAGAGAGATCTGCAGTTATTCTAATGTTCTTCCCCTTGTAGGTTATCGATTTCTTGCGTCTGGTTGCTTTCAAAATTTTCTCCTTCATATTTACTTTAGTGAACTTAATTATGATGTGCCAGGGTTATGTCTTATTCCGGTTGAGTCGTGCTGGGGTTCTGAAACTGTCTGCTATCTGAATTTCAGAATCTCTTGGCATGTCTGGAAAGTTCTCTTTCATAATCTCATGAATAAGAGATTCTGTGTCTTGTGAAGCTGCTTCTTTGCTTTTGGGGATCCCTATGAGGTGAATATTGGTTTTCTTCAAGTTATCCAAGAGCTCTCTGAGAGAGTGATCTGTTTTTGCCTTCCATTTCTCTCGCTGTTTGGTGGTTTGAGAGTGTTCGAAAGCTTTGTCTTCCATGTCAGAAATCCTTTCTTCTGCTTGCTCCATTCTGTTACTGAGGGATTCTACTGAATTTCTCAGATCTTTAAGGGCTGCAAGTTCTTGTCTCAATGTGTCAAAATCTTTGATTATTTTGTATTTGAATTCGTTGAATTCTTGAGGCATCTTTTGGGTCATCTTTTGAATTACTGCTTGAAATTCTAATTCCATCTTTTCCTCCATTCCACTGATCTCATTTGCAATCCAGATTCTGAATTCGATTTCAGACATCTCAGCCATCTGTGTATGCAGGAGATCTTGTACTGTGTCTGCCTTGTCATTACTTGGAGGGGTTGGTCTACTCTGATTATTCATTGCCAGAGGTTTTCCATTGATTCTGCCCCATGATTGTTTTTCACCATTGCGTCTGGCCCTTCAAGTGGTGGGCGCAGGGCTATGTGGTTTTCTGGGAAGTTTTTGGCCGGCGGTGGGCCTGCAGAGAGGCCTGGTGGTCGCTGGTGGGGTCCCTTGAAGAAGGCTGGCCTGCGGAGGCCCTGTGGGTGCCAGGTGGAGGGCCGCACAGTTGCCGGGAGTGACCCTGGCTGGGGACCTGGCGGTTGTGGGCAGAGTCCCTGGCAGAAAGCAGACCTACAGAAGCCTGGCAAGTGTGGGATACAGGGCCAGGCAGTCCCTGGGTGAATTCCTGGCTGGGGGCAGGCCTGCAGAGGCCTGGCAGTTGCCTGGTGGAGTCCCTGGCAGAAGGCTGGCCTGCAGAGGCCCTGTGGGTGCCAGGTGGAGGCCCGTGTGTTTGCTGGGACTGTCCCTGGCCAGGGGTGGACCTGTGGGGGCCCTGTGGGTTCCAGGCAATCGCCAGGGGAGTTCCTGGCTGGGGGCAGACCTGCAGAGTTCTGGCAGTTGCCTGCAGAGTCTGTAGCAGATGACAAACCTGCAGACACCTGGCAAGCATTGGGCATAGGTCCAGGTGGTTGCCAGGGGAGTTCCTTGCCCAGGGTGGGCCTGCAGAGGCCTGGCAGTTGCAGGTGGAGTTACTGGCAGAAGGCAGACCTGCAGAAGTCCTGCAGGCTTGGGCGCGGGGCTGCACGGTCACCAGGGGATTTACTGGCCAGGGGTGGACCTGCAGGGGTCTGTAGGTGCCAGGCGGAGGCCTGCATGGTCGCCAGGGGAGTTCCTGGCTGGGGGCAGACCTGCAGAGGCCTGGTGGTCACTGGTAGAGTCTCTAGCAGACTGCAGACCTGCGGAAGCCCGGCAAGCACAGGCACAGGGCCAGGCAGTTGCCAGGGGAGAGCCTGGCTATGGGCCACCCTGCAGAGGCCTGAAAGTTGCAGGCAGAGCTCCTGGCAGAAGGTGGACCTGTGAAACCCCTGCAGGCTTGGAGTACAGGGCCGCACAGTGGCCAGGGGATTTACTGGCCAGGGGTGGACCTGTTGGTGCCCTGCGGGTGTCAGGTGGAGGCCCACACAGTCGCTGGGGGAGTTCCTGGCTGGAGGCAGACCTGCAGGGGCCTGGCGGTCGCCAGCAGAGTTTCTAGCAGACAGCGGGCCTGCGGAAGCCAGGCAAGCACAGGGAGCAGGGCCAGGTGGCTGCCGGGGGAATTGCTGGCCAGGGGGCGGGCCTGCAGAGGTCTGGCTGTTGCAGGTGGAGTTCCTGGCAGAAGGCAGGCCTGTGGAAGCCCTGCAGGCTTGGGGCGCAGGGCCGCATGGTTGCCAGGGGATTTACTGGCCAGGGGCAGACCTGCGGGGTCTTGTGGGTGCCAGGTGGAGGCCTGCGCAGTCGCTGGGGGAGTTCCTGGCCGGGGCAGACCTGCGGAGGCCTGGCGGTCATCGTCAGAATCTCTAGCAGACAGCGGGCCTAGGGAAACCTGGCAAGCATGGGGCGCAGGGCCAGGCACTCGCCTGTGGCTTCCCTGGCCAGAGGGAGGGAGGCTTGCCATGGCACCCCCCAGAGTCTTTTCCTGGTGGGATGCCTGTTCCAGCAGGCAGGGATCAGGGCACTGCTCAGGGACCTCCTCCCTCAGTCTCAGTGGGGATTAGACTTCTGGTTCGTCAGGTAAGGGGGAAAGGGTGTACAGTAAGTTCAGAATGGTGGGGGAAACTTTAGTTCAGTTTTTCTGCCTAGCAATAGAGTTTTCAGAGTCACACCTAGGTGCTCAGGGGAAGCACACCCCACTTCCCACAGCATTCTCCTGTGAGGTGAGACAAGAGGTCCACAGTTCATCGCTTATCTGTAGAAAACCCGCAGGAGCAAAAGAGGAGGAAAAAAAAGAAAGGAAACAGAAAAGCAAGAAACTCAGAGCTTTCCTGGGGGAGGGGATGGACACTCTTCCTTTCAGATGAATTTTGTACCTGAAGCTTGCTTTCTTGGAGTCACAGACTGTCAGAGCAGAGGTGACCCGCAGAAATCACTTCTCTCTCTCGGCTGGACTCCCAGTATTCAACTTAATTGCGCAGTTTCTGGAGGTTATCTTCCCTTTTGGACAGGAGCCTATTTCGGAAGCTGCTTCCAGTCAGCCATCTTGCTCCGCCCCCCTCCTGGCCATTTTTTGGTTGCAGCCGTCATTGTTGTTTGGCAGGTCCGGGCTGGATTCGAATCCGCCAGCTTAGGTTTACGTAGCTGGCATCTTAGCCCATTGAGCCACAGGCACTGAGCCCCAGTCACCTCTTTTTACGAACCTTGGGGTTTAGAAGCACTAAAGCCCCAGTCACCTCTTTTTAAGAACCGCTGGGGTTTATGCAGTCTCAATAGTTCATGTGATCCTGCTACCCTTCACTTTTTTTTTCTTTAGTTTCTGAAATTGCCTGAATGTAGTAGTATTGTGATGCTATAGAAAATGTTTTTGGTGTGGATTTAGAAGATCAGGAATCTAATTTCTACTTTTCATTAGATCTGTGGGTTGGTAATTTAATCCTTTGAGCCTCGGTATCCTCATTTACAAAAAGGAAATGAAAATGGTTTTCCAACTTCCCTACAAGATATGTGCTTGTATATGTAATTACTATTAATAATAGTAATGGTGGCTCAGCGCCTGTGGCTCAATGGGCTAATGTGCCAGCCATGTACACCTGAGCTGGTGGGTTCAAATCCAGCCAAGGCCCGCCAAACAACAATGATGGCTGCAACCAAAAAATGGCCGGGTGTTGTGGCAGGCACCTGTAGTCCCAGCTACTTGGGAGGTAGAGGCAGGAGATTTGCTGGAGTCCAGGAATTGGAGGTTACTGTGAGCTGTGATGCCACAGCACTCTATCCAGGGTGACAGCTTGAGGCTCTGTCTCAAAAAAAAAAAAAAAGTAATGGCACCCATCATCACATACCCATAACCAATGATAAGTGGAGTAAGGAAAGAAGAAAAATTCAAGTCAGTGAAATTTATTGCTTATCAAAAAGGGTGAGGGAATCTTTTGGATTCAGTAGTTTTATTTTCTTTCTTAGGTTTTCTGCTATCAAGCCCACTTCCAGTATGTCCCTAAACTTGCTTCCAGGGAGTAGGTTTTTAATTTTTATAGTTATCTACTTATTTATAACTTCCCTAGATAAATGTGGAATTTGTCCCTGCTAGACTGTGCACATCATTTTAGGGGTATCACAGACCTCCCGTATATCATCCATCTCCTAACAGTCATGGACCCACTGTTATGACTCATTTCCAAGACTCCCTTAGTTTCACCGGGAGTGGGTCAGTGTGAATCAGAGTCTTCACTGAGTTTGCCAATGAATTAGATGGGTTCATGGCTATTGGGCATCTGGCAGCCTAGAAGTGCATAAATTTTAGGGGATCAGCTTTTTGATCATTTTTATTAAAATAATTTGAACTATCTAATCTTTTCTTTATTAACTATGAATATTTTTTAATCTAACATTATTAACTTTATAATATGGCCTGAAGAAGCATGCTTGTGAGTCAATGATGATTAAGTGTTTCAAATTTCAGGATTTGACAAAAATCTGTTAGGATTATGTTCTTTGAAATTGCAAGAAATATAATCATTTTGGCTAAAACATAATATGATATAGAGAAATGTAATCCCTATTTTTAGGAATTTTTACCCTTCAAGAAACTGAGAGGCAAATTATATGGTTAGCAACTGGTTGATTAATATGCATGATGTTAGCACAAAATACCTTTTAAAAAAAGGAGCAAGAGTTTTGTGTATGTGCGTGTTTATTAAAACTGATTAATTGGTAAGCTTTAAATTTGTACATTCACTGTATGTAAATTTTACTGTGAAGATTGCAAACGAATATTGAATTCTAGTGAATAATATATGAGGGCTGTCCAGAAAGTATTCAACCATAATTAATACTATTTTTCATATTTCATGGCTAGACACTTCCCAGGCAGCCCTTGTCTATGTGGAATTGTTTAAGGTAAAGTGTACTGATGTTTATAATCTACTTTGAAATATATATTAAAAAATTAGTGATATAGTTGGTTAGATCTGTGATAAAGCAAACAGAGGAAAATGGAAGAATCTATGTAGTCAATTATCAGAATACCATACACTGGGTGGTTTATAAACCACAGAAATTTATTTCCGATAATTCCAGAGGCTAGGACATCCAAGATCAAGGCATGAGATCAAGATGGACAAAAGTAAGATTAAGGGATGAAAGCACTCTCTGGGGTCTGTTTTATAAGGGCAATGATTCCATTCATGACGGGTCCATCTTCATGACCAAATTGCCAACCCCAAACTCTACCTCCTACTGCCATCACTTTGGTGACTGGGATTTCAAAATAAGAATTTTTTTCTGGTCAGGGGTGTGTACAGAGACACAGCCTATAGTATAGGCAGATAGTATTCATTGTATTATTATTTTAATTTGTTTTTTTTTATATTTTTTATTAAATCATAGCTGTGTACATTAGTGCAATCATGGGGCACAATGTGCTGACATCATATAAAATCTGAAATATTTTCATCAAACTGTTTAACATAGCCTTCATGGCATTTTCTTAATCACTGTATGAAGACATTGGTATTCTGCATTTAGTAAGTTTTACCTGTACCCTTCTAAGATGCGCCGTGGGTGTGTTCCCACCAATCGCCCTCCCTCCACTCATCCTCCCCCCTCCCCTCCCCTCCCTTGCCCTTTTCCCCATATTCTTGTGCTAGAAATATGGAGACTTTACCTCTTTCATGTTTATATGGATGAAGCTGGAACATATTCTTCTTAGCAAAGTATCTCAAGAATGGAAGAAAAAGTATCCAATGTACTCAGCCCTACTATGAAGCTAATTTATAGCTTTCATATTCTTTTAATTTGTAATGTGTTTGTACATTTTCATAAATATAGTCTGGATGGGGAAAAATGTGCCATGGATAGATTCCTATATCACTGTGTGCTTCTTTTAGATGTCTTATTTCTCACTTTTGTCAGCAAATGTACCTGATATAGTCCTCTGTAGGTACAGCTGGCTCATGAAACACAGAAAACTTATGTACAGGCAAGAAACAGGAACTCCATGGATCCCCAGAAACAGAGTTAAAGTTATGAGTTTAGGATACCCTAATAAAATAATGCGGCTATTCATTTGGGGCCAACATGTGTCAAGTGCTGCCCTACAAGCTTTTGAATGTCCCTGGTCTTTAATCTCCCCTGGTTGGGGAGAGCTAGAGGCATTATTTTCCCATTAGATAAGGAAACTAAAGATAAGGGAGGAAAGTTCTCTCCTGGATTTTAAGAGGCCAGAATGATGTGATTGGTTCTACCTAAAATGCTTTGTCATGAGAGAGAACTTAATCAGATATTTCGCAACAGCAAGTGCTCAAGTTCCATCAACATTTAAAAAAGAGCTATAATGTCTAGCCAGTGAGTACCTTTCTGGGAAATCAAAGAGGAAAGAAAGGACAATCGATCATAACTTTTAGGAGCTTCCTAGGATGGTCACAGGAAGCAGTCACTGATCCAGTCACTCAGCAAATATTTACTGAGTACCTAGTATATGCCAAGCACTGTTGTAGGTGCAGGGGCCAGAGCAGTAACCCAAACGGGTAAAGTCCATTGCCTGTAGACTTTCAATCTAGTGGATAAAAACTGAAAAAGTTAGTGGTGGCCACCTGAACTCTAGGAGAAAATTGAGTTCACATGAAAGAAGAGATTTCTCCCCCCAGCAGATCATCCGTGTAGCCCTAGGACCCAGCACGGAGCCTGTATACAGCGGCTTCTAGGATGGAATTGAAGCCTTTAAAGCAGTGGTTTTCAACCTTCCTAATGCCGCGACCCTTTAACACAGTTTCTCAGGTTGTGGTGACCCCCAACCATAAAATTACTTTCGTTACTAACCACAACATAAGGAACTGTATTAAAGGGTCGCGGCATTAGGAAGGTTGGGAACCACTGCTTTAGGGGCTCTCAGCACCTAGCAGTTTACAGTGCTCCCTATCCCCATTTGCCATATGCAATTCAAAATAAAACAATACGCAAATGAAAAGCATGGAAGAAAAAGTCTATCCAAGTTTTAATTTTTCCTGTGATGATTTCCTGTCTGTGAAATGTTAAATCCTTTCCCACCACAGCCTGACCAACAAACATATTTTCCGTATGCGTTCTTGTGCGGCTGGTTCTCTAAGTCACTCAGTCCAGCACTGGTGGGTGCCCATATGTATTTGTTGGTTACAGAAGAAATTTTAGAAGGGACTGAAGATTCTCCATGTTTATAGGTTGGAATCTGCATAATTTCATCTCTAGCTAAAATATCTTTTATCACTGTCTAGATAAATTCAGCATTACATTCTCATGAAAGCCTGTCTTTGCTTGAAAAACTGGTTACTTTCTGTGTATTCAATTATTTTAATATTTCATATTTTTATTGCCTTGTTCTGTTTCCCTTAGTCACTTGTTAAAATTACTTTTTTTTTTTTTTTTTTTGAGACAAAGTCCCACTCTGTTGCCAAGGTTAGAATGCTGTGCACACAGCAACCTCAAACTCCTGGACTCAAGTGATCCTCTTGCCTCAGCTAGGACTACAGGCACCCACCACAATACCTGGCTAGCTTGTCTATATTTAGTGGAGATGGAGTCTCATGCTTGTTCAGACTGGTCTCAAACTCCTGAGTTCAAATGATCCTTCTGCCTTAGCCTCCTAGAGTGCTAGAATTGTAAGTGTGAGCCACTGCACCTGACATTAAAATTAATCTTGCAAAAGCTCAAGTGCCTTATTGGTTCCCCAAAGGAAGAAGTGAGTCCTTCCATAACACAGTTTGGATGGAGAGAAGTTCCTCTCTGATATCTTTCTCTGTCTTATATCCAGTTTTGCTGCCACCTCAAGCTGTCAGCCATGTTCGAGAAAGCTTTGTTTTTAGTTTGGATCTTTTACTTTTCTTCTTGATTTTTAGTGTGTCTATTTTAACAGAATGCTATTTTTATATTTGATTAATATTGTTTACTAAGTATGGTTTTGATATGAGTGGGGCTGATGTGGGTCAGCCTCCTCCTCTCCACCCTCTCAAGCAGAGGAATCACGTTCCTTCACATAGTTGTAGTTGTCTAGTTGGAACCAAGCTGGGCCAATCAGAGATGGAGCCAAAAGATGCAAGGGTCAGCTGACCCAGTTTTTCAACTGATGAAGACACAAACTCAGGGTATTGGCTGTTTCTCCCCACAGGAGTCTGGGATGCAGAAGAAGCCTGGCTTTCCCAATTCCTTTAGAAACCATCCGGTTGGAAGCCTGTATGGATCCCCGAAGTGAATCATATTTCAAAACTAAAACTACAGCAGGATGGTAGGTTGGCCACAGGTGGTTTAATCTGCGAGGTATCTAGGGATGAAGTTGTGTGAAGAATCCCTGGTTATCAGCGGCTCCCATGGCTCACTGGTTAGGGGGCTGCCACAAACACTGAGGCTGGTGGGTTCGAACTCAGCCCAGGCCAGCTAAAACAACAATGACAACTGCAACAAAAAAATGGCCAGGCATTGTGGCAGGTGCCAGTGGTCCCAGCTACTTGGGACGCTGAGGCAAGAGAAGCGCTTACACCCAAAAGTTTGAGGTTGCTGTGAGCTGTGACACCACGGCACTCTACCCAGGGTGATAGCTGGAGACTCTGTCTCAAAAAAAAAAAAAAAGAATCCTTGATGTTTATCATCCATCAATGCTGTTTTTGCTAGGGAAATCAAATTTTTTTCTCCAGAAACTAGAATATGCTATCCTCATTATGCAACATGTGATATTTGCAGGGTGATAGCTAAGAAAAGATTTTTTTAAACTTAAGTAGTACATGCAACTCTTTAAAAAAATTCTCATTCATCCATGGTGACTAAGCAGTTTTGACTTAAATGTAATTAATACATATTGTACAAATATTACACTCATCTTGTACTCCTTAGGTGAGTTATATATATACTTACAAGTGTTATATGTCTATAAAACTAAATCAAATCTATAAATCAGACTGTGTGAAATGGATAATAGTCACATTTGTAAGCTTTTCCTGTGTTCAAGGTAGACTCTAAGTGCTTTACATACATTAAGCTCATTAATTATCACAGAGGCAGGTACTATTATGATCTCATCTGATTTACAGATGAGAAACTGAGGCTTACAAGCCACTCAGCTCTTAAGTGCTGGAGTTTTCCTTTAAACCCAGGAGATTTGGCTTTAGAGAATGTGCACTTAACAGTGTGCTAAGCTGCTTCTCTAAAAGCTGGCAAATAATGTTAAAGTGAAAAATGTCATTGATCTGTTAACATTAATTTATAGGTAGTTGGTTTAACTGAGCCGAAATGTAAGTGTGTATCGACTTAAATCTTTTAATTTAGAACGACGGCTCATCGTCTGAGTCATTGTTATGACTCCTGTCATTATTTTCTCTTTTTAACAATGAATGCTTTAACAGTGCAACTGTTATTTGTTAGCAGTGCACTACAAAACACAATTAGGTAAAACTAAACAAACAAAAAAAAACAAACCCAATTGGTGTGAAATAGATGTGATAAAATGAATACATTCTCACATTCCAGAGACCTAGTGCTATGGGTTCTTTTGGCTTTAGAGGTTTGAACTAATTTGTCATAGGGCAGCTGAATTCTCCTGCCATATTTTCCTTTAACTGCAAAGGAAACCTTCATTTGTGGTGTTGTTTGGCTTCGCCGGGGCATCGCTGATTATAAGCATAAATGTTAGTGTTGGACAGCCTGGGGAATACTGTTAGTAGATTGTCATATAGACTCTCCAGAATGTGCTTAAATTCTTCACTTACTCTTAAGATGAAAATACAACTTGAAATTTCTGAAAACACTGTGTTTTCTCAAAACATTGTATTCATGGGAGCCTCTGGTCTTCAGGTTGAAAACCCCTGGGCCGAGGTATGTCTTACAGATTAGAATTTAAGCTGATGCCGAAAATAATGTGAGTAGAGCAGGCACAACGTCAGGACGTGGACTTCTCCGGTGCAAGGGACTAAGAGCTCCTAGTTCTGTCCACAGTCTGTCACAGTGATTAGGACTTGGGGCTTGTTTGAGGTTGTTCTTATTGTTTTCCCATGAATTGCTCGAGTGGCCTTACGGAAAGCCGGACTTCATATGTTCCTTACTTTAGTTTAATAAATCTGCAGAAGAGCCTCTGCTTGAGCTTTTACCATCAAAGCCCCAAGTTCCATGGCTCCTGTAGAGAGAGGGGTTCTGCTAAGACTGCCCTGACTTGGGATCGTTGGAGGACACTGGCCTGTACTAATTTCCCGGTTTTCTTCTTTCCATTGAGTCACCAGTACCCAGCCAGGCTCTGCAAACAGTTGGTGTTCAAGGATTCTGTGTTGAGTAAGGAAATGTCTTTAATTCTTCTGCGGCCCGGACAGAGGTTTTCAGTGCTCCTTGGCATGATATAGTTTCAGGTATGTTATGAATATAATCCAGCGGTTTGATGGCCTTGAAAGTGATTTTTCTAAAGGATGTCAGGATGGAATGAATTCTTTTTCTTTTCACCCTTCTCTGAGTCAGGGACATTGGGCACCTGCACTTCTGCTTTAATAGACATATCCCAGTAACTATTCTAAACTCTGCCCAGCTCCACCCTAACCTGGGTCTGGTTTCAGGCACTCTGAATAGGGTGGGATTTGCGAGGATGGCAGGCAGCAGGGCCTGTCTTTCCTCTTAGACTGTGTCTAAAGGCTTCTGAGATTTTCTAAAAGCTAACCTGCGTGGTTCCTGCTGGAACTCATTACAGGGAAAGGAAATTTTTCATGGTTTTTTTTTTTTTGACAAATTCAGATCAGCTAATAAGAAAAATAAGCAAACAAAAGGAAGAGCCAGTTAACAGCAAGTAGCTGAGGAGATCGAGCACTCACCTGAGGATGGAAGAGATCATTTCCTCTAAAATAGAATATACTAGGTTTTAAAAGAGATGAGTCGTAGACCTTTCTCTTCACAGTATATAATGAAATAATAACTGAACACATGTACTTCTTGTTTGGGTCCAAAAAATGTGGTGTGGAGATGACTGTCTAGCTCTCATTCTGGATTTCTTCCTCCAGTTAGCCGTGGGTAGCATTGGTCCTCTCCGTCCTCTCTGGATCGGTGTCCTTTATGTTCGTAGCGTGTTGCCATGGCGCCATCAAGATGTGCTTTCCTGTAGATGGATCTAAAAATAAGCTTTCCTATTCTCTGCATTGGGAGGAGAGTGGAGAGGGGAAGAATATCATTTAACTACTCTAGTTCATCTAATAAGTCCCATGAATGTCAGTGAAATAATGGCAAAAATACTGGCTATTTGTATGCAGGGTAATTAAAAATAATCCCTTGATACAAAACATTACTCATAAACATTGTGCTCCTCGTTATGCTTTTCAATTTTTTTTTTTTAATTTAAAGTTTGAGCTTTCCAAAACCTGATCTAATACGGGAGATTATTTTAGAGGATTTAGTCAGACATTTATCTTGTTTTTTTTTTTTAAAAAAAACAAACAAACAAACAGATTGCTTATAGTCTGTTGATGTAGTATTGTTTTGTCTAGGAAATTGCTTTTTGGATGCTTTTTACATGAAGTAAGCCCTTTTGGAAAGAACGGTGTTTTGTTTTTTTTTAAATTTCTGGTTAATATGAAACCACTGCCTTTGGTTTATAATGGAATTAAAATTTTTTTTTGCTCAAGTTTTCTCTTGAATGCAGAAGTATTTATAGCTACTTTAAGGATTTTGAATTGAAGCAGAATTACTCAATGTAGAAAAGGTTAATTTACAGTGAAAAACAAAAGAAATCAAGAAAGAGAACTCACGAGCAGGAGACTCAAGGATGGGTAAGAGCTAATTACTCGGTTTCAGAGATGACCAAAAGCATTACTGTCAACCAGACATTATATATTATTCTTCTTATGTCATGTATATTAAACCTTGAACCTGCCTAGAGTTGTTTTTAGACAGGTGATCTTATACTTTACTGATTCATTTAAGGTGGCATGAACTTTCAGAAAGCAACTTGGCAACATGCATCGATCATTTAAAACATTGATACCATTTGATGTCATAATTCTGTTTTTGGAAATATATCCTAAGGAACAACTATAAAAGCCGGAGAAAGATTTACATACAAAAGATGCTTATTGCTGAGCTATTTTCTGCGTCAGTCTGTCCTCTTATGTTTTTGCTCGGTTCCTTTCCAGACTAGATTCCCTCGTCATTGTTAGGACCATTCCCTTGCAGATACCTCATTCCTCTGTGTGCCCTTCTGCCTCACTCACCTGGGTGCCCCTCACACTGAATGAACCCAACTATCTCTTCTCTCTCTGTCTGTTCCTAACCTTGCTGGACAGAACCACAATCACACAGAATATTGGAACTATAGGTTGATGCTTTCCAACCTCATACAGTACTTATTAAAGTGCTTGTTGTATATGCCAAACACCATGAGAATTTCTACTCCTTTTCTTAATGGATCCGAGGACCACCTTCCTTTTGTCATGAAACACCCTGGAACTTTCTCTGGCATCTGTAGCCTTGTGGTTTCCTCATCTCCTTGCTGCCTTTCTGGTGTTGACACATTGTCTTTTGCCTGCCCTTTATACTTCCCATTTCTTTTGACCTTGGTGTTTGAGCTTTTCTCTTTCCTGTGTCCTCTTTCTCTCAGTGACTGTGTATATCCCTTCAGCTTTAAATGCCACCTGCACAATGCTGGCATCCCAGCGTGTATTTTCAGCCCTCCCTCCATAGCTTCAGATGCCAGTATCCAAATACTTGTCAGAGCCACCTGCTGGCATCACTGACTTTTGATATTTCCTCCATGTCGTCCTATCTTTTAGAAAATGCAGATTCCACACAAAGAAATCATCAATTTTCCTTAATATTTTGATGAATCTACTTTTAGGTTAAATTACAGCTATTTATGAGAAGTACAGATGGTAGAAAATAAACCAACTTAGAACCAAAAATCTTGAGAGAATTTTCCTATTCAAATTCATGACTTGTGTCTGCAGAGTTTGTTAAGCTTGTAATAGTTTAATGAATGTAAATGTTAGAAAATACAAAACATAGAACATTATTCAGATCTAATAATATACCTAGTGATAATTTGGATATTATGATATTAAAAAATACAAAACAAATCCTTGCCAGATTCCTAAAATTTTACATCCATAAATTTAGACAAACACTGGACGTGAAAATGGTTATTTCTCGGAGGAATAGATTTGTAGATATCCTCAATTGCATAAATTCACCCAGGAGCTGTGGCATTCGTGCAGATATTCCACTTATGTATATATATGTTTTTAAAACACCCTGGGGCCTATGTGAAAAATAACTGCTTCTATTTTGTGTGGTTGTCTTTTGGGAGAAGCAGAGTTGATACGTGAACATGTGGATTTACTTTGAAAAGTAGATCAGCTCAAAATTACAATTTTCTAGGTTGGAAATCTGAGAACACTTGAAAAAATTTTTGTTTTAGTTATTCTGGGTACATAATAGTTGTATATCTTTATAGGGTACATTGGAGGATACAGGCATGCAGGGTGAATTAATGAAGTCAGGGTAATTGGTAATTGGAGCATCCATCACTTCAGGCCTTTAGCATTTCTTTGTGTCAAGAGCATTTCAATTCTACTCTTGTTGATTGTAATCACTTTGTTGTGCTATTGAAAACTGTTCATTCTATCTAACTGTATATTTTCACCCGTTAACCATCCTCCCTTTTTCGCCCCCCGCCCTGCTACTCTTCTGAGACTCTGGCAACCATTATTCTACTATTAGTCTCCATGAGTTTAATTGTTTTTTAATATTTAGCTCCCACATGTGAGAGAGAATGTGCAAGCTTTGCCTTTCTGCGCTTGGCTTATTTCATTTAACATAATGGAGAACACATTTATAACATTCAGAAAAAGTTACAGAGATCGCCTTCCCACAAAAAGAAAGCACATTAAATAAAATCCGCCCACAAAATCATGGCAGCAATTCTGTTTCTATTTCTTTTAATTGAGGAAATAAAGTGACAAAAAAGTTACCACGAATTTGGTAATTCTTTAAGAAACTTGTCTTCCTTTTTATCCTTTCCTCTGATTTTTTTTCTATATTCATATTTGCTTTTATGTTACACACAATATTTTCGTATGTCACTTCAAATTCTTCAAGGTCAGAGTACATCCTATATTAAATAAGAACATTAATTTAGGAATTTTTCATGGGATAAGTTGTTTTTCTAAGATCATGAATACTCTTAAGTGTTAAAAGCTACATATGAATATTGTTCAAGAAATCAGAAACTCTACACAGATTCTAATGAAAAACAGCAATTCACTGGCACCTCCGTATCCATTTTCCCAATTTCCACTCTTTTGCAGCACTCACTGTCAACAAATAGAGATGTTTTTTAAAATACTTACTTCCTTTATCTGTAGTTAGTAGATTTATATTGTTACTTCTTTTGCTACAACTTTATTGTTACTAAACTTTTGTGGTTTAAGTGGGCATGGATTGATACCCTTGCTTGATACCTTCTCTTTTGATGTACCATACATGTTTATTTTCTACCCTTGGCCAAATCTCAAGATGAGGCCCAGAGTTACATCTTAGGGAGTCCCCTGTACCATCTTTCTATCATCATGTTGGATTACCTGCATTTTTATTCCCCTGTCTCCCTGTTTCTCAGTTTACTCCTTTGTTTTGGTGAAACATATTCTTTGGTAGTTTTCTGAGAAAGGTGTATTTGAAAAAGTATTTTTTTCAAAAATTACATCATCAGAAAATATTTTTACTTTATTCTGACATCTACTTGATAGTAGGTATGGGTTGGAAATCTTTTTCCCTTATAATTGTGGTTTCTACTTTCCAGAGTTGTTGTACAACTGATTATTGATCTTTTGTATGAAAAAAATATTTTTTGCTGTGCCCCACCCTGCCTTGGCCTGCCGCCCTCCGGGACACCCACAAGGGGCCAATACATGCCCCAGGCCCGCCATCCACAGTGGCCAGGAACTCCACTGCGCAGCCCTGATTGGGGCTCCACCAGGCCTTGGCCTGCTGCCTGTTGTGGCCAGGGACTCCACTGGGACCCCCGCGCAGCTCTGATCTGCACCCTCCGGGACTCAGCCCTACCCTCGCAGCAGCCAGGGACTCCACCAGGTCTTGGCTCTCCGCCTGGCCTGCCATGGCCAGGGACTCCACTGGGACCTCCACACCAGACCTCTGCCTTCCACCCACACTGGCCAGGGACTCTGCCAGGATCCTGTCAGGCCTCTGCCTGCCTGCCTGGGCCAGGAACTCTGGGAGCCACACAACCCGCCTCCTCCCCTCCCCTCTCTGCCTCTGCACCAGCTCTGCCCATCTGGCTAGGGACTTAGGAGGCTGCATGACCTGTTTCCTCCCTACAGAACCATCTTCTCAGACAGAGACTGCTGGAGGCATGGGCTCCCTTTGCAAAGGCCACCAGGTGCCCCATCCCACGCCCTGCTGCTTGATCTGGGCATGCCACACTCTGGAGCTGCTCTGGCAGCCAGAACTCCCTGGGTGGGGTAGTCCCACAGGAGCTACACAGGGTCACTCCCTACAAAGATCCAGCAACAACAGAATGATCCTGCTGGGGTCTGATCTGGGAGAGACACCTCCCCAACTCTGAGGACCGTCATAGGCAACAGTGAAAAATAATCATGAGGCGGAATCAACAGAAAAACTCTGGCAATATGAATAATCAGAGTAGATCAACTCCCCCCAGGAACGACAAAGTAGATACAGCACAAGATTCCTTGCATAAGCAAATGGCTGAGATGTCAGAAATTGAATTCAGAGTCTGGATAGCAAATAAGATCAGTGGAATGGAGGAAAAGCTGGAGTTAGAATTTCAAGCAGTAATCCAAAAGATGACTCAAAAGATGTCTCAAGAATTGAACAAATTCAAAGACAAAATGAGCAAAGATTTTGACACATTGAGACAAGAAGTTGTAGCCCTCAAAGATCTGAGAAATACAGTAGAATCCCTCAGTAACAGAATGGAGCAAGCAGAAGAAAGAATTTCTGACATGGAAGACAAAGCTTTCGAACGCTCCCAAACTTCCAAAGAGGAAGAGAAATGGAAGGGAAAAACAGATCATTCTATCAGACAACTCTGGGATAACGTGAAGAAAACCAATATTCGCCTTATAGGGATACCTGAAAATGATGAACTGGCATCACAAGGCACAGAGTCTCTTCTTTATGAGATATGAGGGAGAACTTTCCAGACATGCCAAGAGATTCTGAAATTCAGATAGCAGACAGTTTCAGAACCCCAGCACGACTCAACCCAAATAAGACATCTCCCAGGCACATCATAATTAAGTTCACTAAAGTTAATATGAAGGAGAAAATTCTGAAAGCAGCCAGACATAAGAAATCCATTACCTACAAGGGGAAGAATATTAGAATAACTGCAGATCTCGCTGATCAAACCTTTCAAGCTAGAAGAGAATGGTCATCAACTTTTAATCTCCTAAAACAAAATAACTTTTAACCCAGGATCCTGTACCCAGCTAAACTGAGTTTCATTTATGACGGAGAAATTAAATACTTTGACGACATCCACATGTTGAAGAAATTTGCTATAACTAAACCAGCTCTCCAGGATATTCTCAGACCTATCCACCACAATGACCAGCATAATACTTCACCACAAAAGTAAACTCACCCAGAAAGTTTTTATCAAATTTCAACTTCCACAGTGATGAAAGGATTAAAAATGTCCACTGGACTTTCTAAAGATTTATCATTGTTTTCAATTAAAGTGAATGGTTCAAATTGTTCTCTAAAGAGGTATAGGTTGGCTGACTGGATACAAAAACTCAGGCCAGATATCTGCTGCATACAAGAATCTTGTCTTTTCTTAACAGGTAAATTTAGACTCAAGGTGAAGGGATGGTCATCTATATTCCAGGCAAACGGAAAACAGAAAAAAGCAGGTGTTGCAATCTTATTTGCAGATACAATAGGCTTTAAATCAACCAAAGTAAAAAAGGATAAAGATGGATATTTCATATTTGTTAAAGGTACTACTCAATATGATGAGATTTCAATTAGTAATATTTATGCACCCAACCAGAATGCACCTCAATTTATAAGAAAATCTCTAATAGACATGAGTAACTTGATTTCCTCCAGCTCCATAGTAGTTGGAGATTTTAATACTCCTTTAGCAGTGTTGGATAGATCCTCCAAAAATAAGCTAAGTAAAGAAATTTTAGATTTAAACTCAACCATTCAAAAAC
>CAUYRH010168356.1:0-19039 GCA_963574655.1 Perodicticus potto
GGCATCACAGCTCACAGCAACCTCAAATTCCGGCTCAAGCGAGTCTCCTGCCTCTGCCTCCCAAGTAGCTGGGACTACAGGCGCCCGTCACAACGCCCGGCCATTTTTTGGTTGCAGCCGTCATTGTTGTTTGGCGGGCCCGGGCTGGATTCGAACCCGCCAGCAAAATGTATCTTATTTTATTTATTATTTATTTTATTATTATTATCTTTTTTTGAGACAGAGTCTCACTTTGTAACCCTGGGTAGAGTGCCCTGGCATCACAGGTCACAGCAAACTCAAACTCTCCGGCTCAAGCTATCCCTTTGCCTCGGCCTCTTAAGTAGCTGGGACTACAGGCGCCCGCCACAACGCCCAGCTATTTTTTTGTTTTTTGCAGTTCAGCCGACGACGACGGGTTTAAACCCGCCACCTTCGGCATATGAGGCCGGCGCCCTACTCGCTGAGCCACAGGCGCCGCCCTTAAATTTAAATTTAAATTTAAAATTTTTAAAATTAAAAATCTCCCCATCCAGACTCTGCTTCTCCTGCAGATTCTAAGTTAATGGAACCATCTACGCAGACACCCAGACCAGAAACTTAGGAATTATTTTGTTTGTTTGTTCATATATATTTTTTACAGAGTCTCACTTTGTCGTCCTCGGTAGAGTGCCATGGTGTCACAGCTCACAACAACCTCCGACTCCTGGGCTTAGGCGATTCTCTTGCCTCAGACTCCCAAGTAGCTGTGACTACAGGCACCTGCCACAACACCCAGCTATTTTTTTGTTGTAGTTTGGCCAGGGCCGGGTTGGAACCCACCACCCTCAGTATATGGGGCTGGCGCCCTACCCACTGAGCCATAGGCACCACTCTGTTTATTTTTTGAGACAGAGTCTCAAGCTGACACCCTGCGTAGAGTGCCACGGTGTCATAGCTCACAGCAACCTTCAACTGTTGGGCTCAAGTGATCAGCTTGCCTCAGTTTTTCTAATTTTAGTAGAAGACAGGGTTTTGCTTTTGCTCAGGCTGATCTCTAACTTATGAGCTCAAGCAATCCACCTGCCTTGGCCTCTCAGAGTGCTAGGATTTCAGGCGAGAGCCCACACACCTGGCCTTTATATTTTTCAAACCCCTGGTAGAGTGTCATGACATCAGCACTCACAGCAACCTCAAACTCTTGGGCTCAAGAGATCCTCTTGGCTCAGCCACCTGAGAGCTGGGGCTTAGGCATCCACCACAACGTCCAGCTATTTTTAGCAATAGAGTCTTGCTCTTGTTCAGGCTGGTCTCAAACTCCAGAGCTCAGGCAATCCACCTAGCTCAGCTTCCCAGAGTGCTAGGATTATAGGCATGAGCCACCGCGCCTGGCCCTAAAAATTATTTTAAACCCTCTTCCTCAGTACCATATTATTTATTTATTTATTTATTTAGACAGAGTCTCAAGCTGTCACTCTAAGTCAGTGGTTCTCAACTTTCCTAATGCCGCGGCCCTTTAATACGGTTCCTATGGGTCGCAACCCATAGGTTGAGAACGGCTGCTCTAGGTAGAGTGCCATGGCATCACTGGTTTCTTTTTTTTTTGGCCAGGGGTGCGTTTGAACCCACCACCGCCCATATATGGGACCGGCGCCCTACTTACTGAGCCACGGGCGCCGCCCCTGCATCACTAGTTTCTGTTCATTAGGTTCTGATAATTCTACACAAAATATTTCTTTACTCATTCAATGAATATTTGAGTGCCTATGAACCACAATAATAATAGCAACAGTATCAACAGCAAAAACTGCCAAGTACTTACTATTAGCCAGGTACTAACTAAATGTTCTGCACAAATTCAACCATTTAACCCTCACAACAATCCTATGAGATAGGTACCTTCATTCCTAGATAAGAAGTAGTCCAAAGTTCACACTGCTCATAAGTGGCACAGCTCAAACCCAGAACTGACCAGCATCAAAACATATAATCTTGATAACCATATTGTACAGTGTCTCTCTTCCATGTTCCAGGCAGTGCCCTAGGTTCCGGGAAGGCAAGAGCATACTGTCTAGTGGGGAACACAAATGACTCAACAAACAAGCATGATACACACAGTATACACTATGAGAGGGAAGTGCAAAGTACTTACTACAGAACACAAGAAAAAAACACCAAACTCGGCCTTAGGGTAGGTAGTCAGGGAAGACTTCCAAGAAGAAGGTCTAGGTTAAGAACTAACTGATGAATAGCCTGGTTGAGGAAGAAAGCAGGGTGTTTCAGTCCTTTGTGCCAACATGAGAGAAGGCCTGAATGGGAGACTGTGGTAACTTCAAAACAGTAAAGTTCAGTATGGCTGGTGTATAAAGTGAAAGTAGAGAGGAGTGTCTTAAGTGCCTAAAGGGATTTGAACTAGGGGATTTTATGAGAGTGATAGAGATCCAGTGAGGGTTTTTGTTTTTTTTGAGACAGAGTCTATGTCACCCTTGGTGAGTGATGTAGCGTCACAGCTCACAGCAACCTCTAACTCTTGGGCTTAAGCGATTCTCTTGCCTCTGCCTCCCAAGCACAGTGAGGGGTTTTAAAAAAAGAGTGACATGGGCAGTGCCTGTGGCTCAAAGGAGTAGGGTGCCAGCCCCATATGACATGCGGAGGTGGTGGGTTCAAACCCAGCCCCGGCCAAAAACTGCAAAAAAAAAAAAAAAGAGTGACATTACTGGATTTACTCAAAGTCAAGCTGGCAGTGTTCCGACCCTCATCTCTTTTTATCTGGACTATTTAATAACTTTTTTTTTTTTGCTCTTGGGCTTAGGTGATTCTCCTGCCTCAGCCTCCCAAGTAGCTGAGACTACAGGCGCCCACCACAACGCCTGGCTATTTTTCTGTTGCAGTTTGGACGGGGCTGGGTTTGAACCTGCCATCCTTGGCATATGTGGCCAGCGCCCTACTCACTGAGTCACAGGCGCCGCCCTATTTAATAACTTCTAAAGTGGCCTTCCAGCCTCTAGACTTGTGCTATACCATAAATTAACCCCTAACCACATGTGGTTATTTATATTTAAATATAGACTAATTAA
This sequence comes from Perodicticus potto, assembly GCA_963574655.1. NCBI lineage: Eukaryota > Metazoa > Chordata > Mammalia > Primates > Lorisidae > Perodicticus > Perodicticus potto. The sequence continues at coordinate 3,036 of CAUYRH010168356.1, forward strand.
GATTCACTAAGGTGTGCTTCCTCTTGCCTATAATCCCAGCACTGTAAGAGGCACAGGGAAGTATTGCTTGGAGCCAAAAGGTCCAGACCATCTTGGGCAAAATAGCAAGATCCTGTCTTTTTTTTTTTTTTTTAAGTAGAGACAGAGTCTCACTTTATCGCCCTTGGTGGAGTGCCATGGTGTCACACAGCTCACAGCAACCTCCAACTCCTGGGCTTAGGCGATTCTCTTGCCACAACCTCCCGAGTAGCTGGGACTACAGGTGCCCGCCACAACCCGGCTATTTTTCTGTTTTTGCAGTTCGGCCGAGGCTGGGTTTGAACCTGTCACCTTTGGTATATGGGGTCGGAGCCCTACTTGATAAGCCACAGGCGCCACCCAAGATCCTGTCTTTTGACAAAAAAATTAAGTATATAAATGAAAAGCTCTCCAGGTGATTCTCATATACAACCAAGGCTGAAAACTGTAGTCCTAATTTATCCAAAGTGAGCCCAATTCCACTATTATTCTTCTTGCACAGGCTGCTCCTCACTTTAATTTAAAACTCCTCAGTTGCACTAGCCACATTTCAAGCACTCAACAACTACATGTGGCTAATATCCCATTACTGAGCAGCACACATTAAGGTCGTTTCCATCATCCAGAAAGTCCTACTGGCCAGCGTTGTTCTAATCCCTCCAATCTGTCCTCTGCACCAAAGTCAGGACTGCCATAGTGAAACAAATTTGTTTTGGTCACTTCTTTGCCTTAAAAGCCTTTGACGGGCTTGGTGCCTGTGGCTCAAGCGGCTAAGGCGCCAGCCACATACACCTGAGCTGGCGGCTTCGAATCCAGCCCGGGCCCACCAAACAACAATGCCGGCTGCAACCAAAATCGCCAGGCGTTGTGGCGGATGCCTGTAGTCCCAGCTACTGGAAAGGTGGAGGCAGGAGACTCGCTTGAGCCAGGAGTTAGAGTTTGCTGTGAGTTGTGATGTCACAGCACTCTACCCAGGGCGACAGCTTGAGGCTCTGTCTCAAAAAAAAAAAAAAGCCTTTGACGGCTCTTCAGTGCCTCTCCATAAAACTCTTCGGCAGTATATATAATGCCTTTCAAAATGTAGCCTTTTCCCAGTCCTCTGGCCTTTCTTGTTTCTCCACAAGCTTCTAACTGTGAACTGGGCTTCCTAAGCGACTTGCTTTTTCCTTTTTGCCTTTGCACCTGCGGTTCCACTGCTGAAGAGTAGTTCCTGCACACGTACACCAAGCGAAATTGTAACTGAACGTTCAGACTCAATTAATACGGTTTTTGTTTTTTTCCTTCCTGAGCCTTGCCGGTCCCCTCATTCCCAGAAGCTAGGCTAGGTACCACGCCTCCCTGAGCCCAAGTAATGTGCCACTTCCCTATGCCACAGCGCTTATCACTCCAAAATGCAGTGGCAGGTCAGCGAGATTGTCTCCTCCCCGACCCCGCTCCAGCCCCTGCAGCCGAGAAAGCCAGTTCTCAGATAATCAGGATCTTTCTCTTCTTCATCCTCTGGCCCGGCTTGGAGCAGACGTTTGGAGGCTGCCCCAATGCCAGAACCCTAAGGTTGGGGAAGGGATTTCAGACGAATAACTAGGAAGGAGATTCTGAGCCTGGCTTAGACCTGGGAGGCGGACCGAAGCAAACCGCGGTGGATTCACATACCCGAAGTTTTCTTCTCCACCATTTGGACCACACAGCTGCCGGAAATGGCTTTTGCGCAAGCGTACTAAAACCAAAGGCTTCGGTGAGGTACCCCGACTTCCGGCGGCATGTACTTCTGCTCACGCGCAGAACGACAATGACGCCTGCCCACCCCTTGCTTGGACACCTTGGGCGCTGTTCCCTTGGAGATAAGAACGCTTTCCGCCATGTTTTATAGGGGCAAAACTGCTTCCGGCCTCAGTGAAGTTGTGTAAATTTTGTGAGCGTCGGGAAATGGATCACCTTAAAGAAGTGGTGCCGACGGTCTAGCGAAAAACGTTCTTTTCCTTTGATCCTTCCGTAGATGCCATCATCACAAAGGCAGCTCCTGGAACTTCTCCTGGGGCAGTAGAAGTGGTGGGCCGGACTGAAAGTAGAAAGTGGCAGGCTTCAGTGGGCAATCCGAGAGGTCCCTGGTGACCCTCTACAGAAAACTCAACCCCCAGCTCCCCGGGCCGCAGAGTCCGTGGCCTTCTGCCGCCCCTGCTCCTGTATTTGTCCCAGCTCCGCGCGCCCCCGGTGCCTCGCTCTCCCCGTCTAAGTCCCGGCTGTGCCAGGCCGGGGCTGTGGTAAGGACCCGCCTCCGCGTGCAGCCTGATCCTCCTCAAGGGGTCACTTCCCTTCTGCGGGTTTCAGTTTCCACATGTGTCGGGTGGGCAGACGGCCTGGCTGGCTCGGACCTAAGTCCCGGTCTCCCGCTAGCCGGCCTGAGCCCCCGCCCTCCGCTGCCCCAAGCCGGGCGCCCGGGACAATCCTCTCCTTGTCCGCAGCGCCAGCATCTCGAGCTTTCTGTAGCCTCCGGATACGCCTTTTTTCCAGGGCGGAGCCCCGGCCCTGTTCCTCCTCGCGGCGGGCCGCACAGCAGCCGGAGTTCCCCTTCCCCAGAGCCCTTCTCCCGAGTGGGGCTCAAGGCACACAGCCGAGTCCCGTGCGGACCCGTGTGCGGTTCCGGCCCGCTACCCGCCATGGCCCGGTCGGGCCCTGGTCCCCGCCTCCTGCTGCTGCTGCTGCTGCTGCTTCTGCCGTCGCCGTCTCCTGCCGCCTCAGCCTCCGACCGGCCCCGAAGGAGCAACCCGGTCAACCCAGGTGAGAACCCGGGGAGGGCCGGACGGGCTGAGTGGGCGCCGGGCTGACGTGTCTGTCAACTTGGCCCGGGAGGTGGTCGGGGGCTCCAAGGGGTGTTCAGCCTCTGTCTTGGCCCCCCGTGCTCCTTGGGACTGAATCTCGCGGCCTCTCTCCCAGTCCCCACCTGAACTGGGACTTCCAGCCTCCCCATGAGAACTGACCCCGATTCCCGCGTGTCACTCCCACTTCGCTCTCACTGGAGTTGAAGTGACCCTGGGTGGGGGATAGGTTTAAGGGGAATAAGAAAGAAGGGAATGTGGCAAGACAATCGCTTAAGCCCAAGAGTTTGAGGTTGCTGTGAGTTATAACGCCACCGCACTTACCCAGGGTGACAGCTTGAGACTCTGTCTCAAAAAAAAAAAGAAAGAGAGAGAGAAAGAAAGAAGAGAAAAGCCAGGGCAGTAGAGTCAGAGGGAGGTGGAGGGGGCCTACGGAGAGTGAGCTACTTTGAGCACAGAGTTGGGGGTGGGGTGGGTCCCAAGCGCCTATTCCCGGCTGGTGACAGAGAAGCTGCTGGTGATCACTGTGGCCACAGCTGAGACGGAGGGATACAGGCGTTTCCTGCAGTCGGCTGAGTTCTTCAACTACAGTGTGCGGGTGAGGAGGGGAAAAGCCCTCAGGGCCCCTGGGAAGGTGGTCCCATCAGGCGGGGTAGGCTGAGTTCTGGGTCCCCCCTCCTCCCCTGGTGAGCCTGATTAGGAGCCAGTCTCCCCACTACCACTACCAATCTTAGCTGGCTGAGCTCTTCCTTGACACAGTGGGTTTTTCCCACAGACCCTGGGCCTGGGAGAGGAGTGGCGAGGGGGTGATGTGGCCCGAACTGTTGGTGGAGGACAGAAAGTCAGGTGGCTAAAGAGAGAAATGGAGAAATATGCAGACCAGGAGGATATGGTCATCATGTTTGTGGACAGGTAAAGGGGCTGGGACTGGGGTAAAAGGAGAAGGAACATGAGGAAGGGTAAGGAGGATAATGATACGGAGGTTCCTAGTGGCCTCCTGCTTATTCTCTCCTTCTGTGCCCAGCTACGATGTGATTCTGGCTGGCAGCCCCTCAGAGCTGCTTAAGAAGTTTGTCCAGAGTGGCAGCCGCCTGCTCTTCTCTGCAGAGGGCTTCTGCTGGCCCCAGTGGGGGCTCGCAGAACAGTACCCTGAGGTGGGCACTGGGAAGCGCTTCCTCAACTCTGGTGGTGAGTGGCAGAATGCCAAGGTAGAGGGGCCAGGAACGGTGGGGCATGGAGTGTTCCACATGCCTGAGGTCTGAAGAGGGCATGAGACAGGGCTGCGGGATCCTGGAAGTCTTGGAGTCAACACCTCTCCTTCCTACCAGGATTCATTGGCTTTGCCCCCACCATCCACCACATCGTCCGCCAATGGAAGTACAAGGATGACGATGATGACCAACTGTTCTACACGCGACTCTACCTGGACCCAGGACTGAGGGTGGGGAGGAACAGAGGAGTGGCAGTACCCTGGAGCTCTGTGGGAGTGGGGGCCTCAGGCTGGATGGGAGAGAAGGGGTAAAGATGTAAAGGGAAAAGAGTGAGAGAGGATATCCTCCCACCTCCTTTCAATGAACTGTCCATCTCATCCTACCCAATGCAGGAGAAACTCAGCCTTAATCTGGATCATAAATCCCGGATTTTTCAGAACCTCAACGGGGCTTTAGGTGAGGAAGAAGGCCATGACAGGTAGAGGACAACAGGGTCCTGAACCGGGAAGGGACCCTGGGGAGACCGGGCTGGCTATAGGTCACCTTTATGTTAATGTCATCAAACACCCAATGGCTGTGTACATGAGTTGCGCTGTGCTAATAGTACCAACAACCATACCAGCCAGAGCATATCCAGCATCAGCTGAGCATATGCTGGCAAGGGCACCAGGCTGGGGGCTTTGCTTCTTGACTGAGTTTAACACAGCAACAGTCCCTGTTGTCCACCTTGTACAGAGAAGGAAGCTGACTCCATGAGGGGAGAGTGACTTGCTCCAGGTACAGGTAGTAGGTCACAGCTTGACCCTGTAGTAGGTGACGCTCTCAGGGCTTTTGTCATCATGGAGCCGAAGTCTAGGATGACACAGGCATTCCTTTATCCCTTAGAGAAATTGAGACCCATATTTAGAACTTGTTGCTTGACAGCTCCCAGAGAAAGGGAGTCTAAAGCCTGGCCTTTCTTCCCCAGACGAAATAGTTTTAAAGTTTGATCGGAATCATGTGCGAATCCGGAACGTGGCCTACGATACACTCCCCGTTGTGGTCCATGGAAACGGTCCCACTAAGGTGCCCCCAGTGGCCTCTTCCTTTGCCCTGCCCCAACCTTTAGATACCTGTAACCCTTCTGACAAGTCAGCCCTCCTCAGCCCCCACAGCGGAGGAACTGGGAGAGGCTCCCCCTCCCCCTGCTGCCCTGTCCCTACCTGTCCTCTGACCCCTCACCTCTACCCCAGACTTTTCTACCATACATGCACATCTCTCCCCAACAGCTCCAGCTGAACTACCTGGGAAACTATGTCCCCAATGGCTGGAGTCCTGAGGGAGGCTGTGGGTTCTGCAGCCAGGACCGGAGGACACTCCCGGGGGGGCAGGTGAGGGGTGTGCTGGTGTGGGGCATGAGGGCACTGGAGATGGGATATAGGCAGAGCACACTGGGCAGGGGTGAGAGGCACAGGGCAGACCCAGGCCCCCCTCTGAGCCATGTCCTGTTGTCTTCCAGCCTCCCCCCCGGGTGCTTTTGGCTGTGTTTGTGGAACAACCTACACCATTCTTGCCCCGCTTCCTGCAGCGGCTGCTGCTCCTGGACTATCCACCTGACAGGGTCACCCTTTTCCTACATAACAATGTGAGACACCTGGCAGCCCCTCCATGTTGACCCTTCTGGGGGACCCTTCCTCTATCCCCACCCCAAACTCCTTCCGTCCACCTTTGCCCCCCCCCAGCTCAGGTGCCATCTTTCCTGTCCATTCCCCCTCCCCACCCCATCTCCAGGAGGTGTTCCATGAGCCCCACATTGCAGACGCTTGGCCACAGCTCCAGGACCACTTCTCGGCTGTGAAGCTGGTGGGGCCAGAGGAGGCCCTGAGTCCAGGCGAGGCCAGGGATATGGCCATGTGAGCAAATACTGGGCAAGGAGGGAGTCTGCCGCCTACTGCATGGCCCTTGCCTCACCTGTCACCCAGCCAGCCTCTCCTGGGCCTCTGTACTCAAACCTTTGCAGTCCCACTCAACTGTCCCCTCCCTTGCTGTCCACCAGCAGAGGACATGGGGTTGGGGGCATTTCCCCATTCTACAGCCCCTCCACCTGCCTGCTGCCCATGTCAGCTCCTTTGTCTGCGGGTCTGTCCCCTCTAGGGATAGTTGTCGGCAGGACCCCGAGTGTGAGTTCTACTTCAGCCTGGATGCTGACGCTGTCCTCACCAACCGGCAGACCCTGCGCATTCTCATTGAGGAGAACAGGTCACCTGTCCCCCTCAGCCAGAACACCCCAATAGCTGCAGGAATGCTACTCCCTTCTGCCTAGCCCTCTCATGCCCATCTTGTCTACAGGAAAGTGATAGCTCCCATGTTGTCACGCCATGGCAAGCTGTGGTCCAACTTCTGGGGTGCGCTGAGCCCAGATGAGTACTATGCGCGCTCCGAGGACTATGTGGAGCTGGTGCAGCGGAAGCGAGTGTGAGTCCTGCCCAGCCAGCTGCCCCTGCCACCAACCTGGGGCCTGCTCAGACCCCAGCCCCTTGCTCTCAAGGGTGCATGTTGGTCACCACTTGGTGTGGTTGTGACCAGCCATGCCTTGGGATGTGAGGGGGACCTTGAGGCTCAGGGACTGGGATGCCCCGAGGGATGAACTTTCTGGATGCACAGGGCAGAATTTAGGGGGGCCACCGACCTCACCAACCTGGTGTTGGTGCCTCCAGGGGTGTGTGGAATGTGCCCTATATATCCCAAGCATATGTGATCCGTGGGGAGACCCTGCGGAAGGAGCTGTCCCAGAGGGAGGTGTTCCAAGGCAGCGACACTGACCCGGACATGGCCTTCTGTAAGAGCCTGCGGGACAAGGTGAGTAACTGTCAGTTCTGGGGTGCAGTGCCTGGGGGCCAGGTGCTGGGAGGCAGCTGGGGGCAGCTGCCTGGCATCTCCTGCATCACCCCCCACCTTTCCCCTTCAGGGTATCTTCCTCCACCTCAGCAACCAGCATGAATTCGGCCGGCTCCTGGCCACTTCCCGGTATGACACAGATCACCTGCATCCCGATCTCTGGCAGATCTTCGACAACCCCCTTGTAAGTGGGGCCCCTCACTCAAAGCATGCGCATTCCCCATGCTCCACTAAGGAAGATGCCAAGTGTAAGGACTTGATACTGCTTGGGGAGGGGGTGCTCCAGGGCTGAGGGAAGGGAGCACGTGTCTGACATGCTTTGGCCCCCACAGGACTGGAAGGAACAGTATATCCATGAGAACTACAGCCGGGCCCTGGAAGGGAAGGAGATTGTGGAGCAGGTGAGCCCACTCAGGCCCCTGCCTGCTCCGTGATGAGGGCCTCTGCCTTCCTCTCCCCCACTGCCTGGATGAGTACTTTGTACAGTGAGCTCCCTAACTTAGGAGATGAAGGTCGAGACTGGGCAGATAGGGCTCCAGCCCCCACCCCAGCATTAATCAGAGGGTCTCCTCTTGGTGTTACGAGTGAAATCACATCTTTAATGAGAGATGCATTGATGTGAAAGAAGTTTGAAAACCACTGTCCCAGCACCCAGGGCTCTGGGACCCTTCTGCCCCTGTGCCATGCCACCCTGGGCCTGGCCCATCCCCAGCTGCTCTCATTGCACCTTCCCTCCTCGTCCCTGCTCTGTCCTGCCTCTGTGTGCTCCTGTCCCCTTCCCCTATTTGGCAGTGTCACCCTAGCCCTTTTCTTCCCCTGCTCCTGTCCTCAGCCATGCCCAGACGTGTACTGGTTCCCACTGCTGTCAGACCAAATGTGTGATGAGCTGGTGGAGGAAATGGAGCACTATGGCCAGTGGTCAGGGGGCCGGCATGAGGTGAGGGACCAGATGGGGAGGGAGCAGGCCCCGGAGGAGATGGGGATGGCCCAGGGGCAAAGGAGTCAGGAGAGTGGGAGCAGAGAGGGGTACCCAAAGGGGAGCCACCCCTGGTGGTATGACTGCAGCCATTCATTCAAGAAGTACTTGAAAAACTGGGCCACTGCCCTAGACAGTGTAGTGCACTGATGACTCGTGCCAGCCAGGCTGTGCCCTGCCCTAAGTAGCAGTGGCTGCCCAGCTTCTAAGGCTGTGATGGACAGCCCAGGTGCTGTAGGAGCCACAGGGGACTTTTGCCCAGACTTGGGAGGACCAGGGGCTTCACACAGATGACATCTTAGCTGAGACTCAAAGGGCCAGTAGCAGCGAGTCAAACCGAGAAGTCATAGAGAAGACTGTTCCAGGTGGAGGGAGCACCAGTGTTAAGGCATTGGGGTGAGAGAAGGAGAGAATCTGGCATTGCTTGTCGGGGTCTATACCCGGAGGGTGTGAGATGGCTCAGGATTCTGTCACTGGTCACAGGATTCCAGGCTGGCTGGAGGCTATGAGAACGTTCCCACTGTGGACATCCACATGAAGCAAGTGGGCTATGAGGACCAGTGGCTGCAGCTGCTGCGGACGTACGTGGGGCCCATGACCGAGCACCTGTTCCCAGGCTACCATACCAAGGTGGGCCACCGCTCCCTCCTCTACCTGCCCCACTCAGTCCTGGGCTGAGGTCTCCACACGAAGCTCTTTCAGCCCTTGAGGTGTTTGAGGCTCCATCGGATCTCCATAGCTTTTGGTCCCCAGACATGAGACATTGCAGAGGGTGGCCCAGGGAGGGAAGCAGCTAGGCTGAGACCCAGTTAGCAGCGAGGTCCTTCCATGCAAGGGCCTGTTCCCTAGACAGGAGCTGTCATCTACCCAGAAGACCCCCTAGACCTCATGGTCATCTCTGAAGCCTCTTCTCTCATGGCCTTCAGACACGGGCAGTGATGAACTTTGTGGTCCGCTACCGGCCTGATGAGCAGCCCGCTCTGCGGCCACACCATGACTCCTCCACCTTCACACTCAATGTTGCCCTCAACCACAAGGGCCTGGACTATGAGGTGGGTCAGCCTCTCCATACACATGCTTATCCTCAGGACCTGACATCCCCCCCCCAGAGCCCCTGAATGCACCCCTCAGCTGCCTCCTTGCCTGTGGCCAGGCCTTTTCCCATTTCCCAGATATTTGGTGAGTGTCGTCTCCTGAATCCCTTCTTCTGGGTTTCCCTTATCTGCAGATACCCTGGCCCTACCTGCCCTGCCCTTCTCCATCTCTCCGGGGCTGATTACCCCACCCCTCCTACCTGCCCACTCTCTAGCCCTGTGTCTGCTCACTCCATTTGTCCCTTCTTCTTCCCAGGGAGGTGGTTGCCGCTTCCTGCGCTATGACTGCATAATCTCTTCCCCGAGGAAGGGCTGGGGGCTCCTGCACCCCGGCCGCCTCACCCACTACCACGAGGGGCTGCCCACGACCCGCGGTACTCGCTACATCATGGTGTCCTTTGTTGACCCCTGACACTCAACCACTGCCAAACCTTCCCTGCCATTGTGCCTTCTTGTGGGGGGGGGCTAGCCCCAATCCTTGGAGAAGGGGTCTGCCCATCTCCTCACTTCCTGAGTATTATGTTCTCTTTGCCTGGGACTGAATCTGTCACCTTAGTCCCCAGTACACAGCACTCTCAGGAAGCTCTTGGAGCCCCCGCCCTTTCCCTCAGTCCCCATGAGTTCAGGGGAACAGGGCTTCTGGGGGGTTCCCTGTGTGATAAATTATTAAGGTTCCTCAGTTTTCCCTCCCAATAAAGGAGGATTTTTAACTCTCGAGTCCACTTGGCATCTTTCATCTACCTCTGACCCATCTCCCGTCCTGTCACCCAGAGTAAAGAGATTCTGAGAGGGGAAGAGAAGACGAAAAGGAAGAGTCAGGGTGTTAGACACACTTGGGAACCTGGAAGCTTCCTTCCCCTTTATTTCCTGAGCTGGGGAGATGGTCATGAGAAGGCCCAGACCTTCCCAGGCAGGGCTCAGATGAAAGCTCACGCCATCCCCAGCCAGAAGGCTTCTCACAGGTCTTCTCATCCTTTGAGAGTGAAGGACGGCACAGCCCTGGGCTGAAGTCTGGGACAGGCTAGAGGAAAGAAGTCCCCCAGAAGCATGTTTTCTGACGAGGAGGGACTATCTAGGAATAAAGCTGCCAGTGGAGCCATTTCAAGAAGGAATCCCAGGTTGGGGATGTCCCCAGGAAGCTTCCCAGAGGAGGAGAATGAAAACAAAGAGACACCCCTCCTGGAAGCAGGTCTGGCTTCTAGCCTCTGGGGGCCAGCGAGTACTTGCCCAAGACCTCGAGGTGCCCTGGGAGGCAGCAAGTCATATGCTTTGGCTTGGTGTCCCCCAGGCCTTGCACTGAACTCTATATTTATCTCAACTGTGCCCTTTCAAAGCTTTTTAAAAATCAAACAAGTGTGTTTACTTAGCTTGTGTTTCTCGCCTCAGCATCTCTCCACCCTCTGCTAGAATCCCCTTCTTCCTTCCCACTGCCTGGCCTCCAGGCAGACCTCCTCTAGGAAGCCTTCCTTCTGGGGTGTGTGTCCTAGGGGCTGATTACCTGCTGGCTGCCTTTCCTTTTTTTTTTTGTAGAGACAGAGTCTCACTTTATCGCCCTCAGTAGAGTGCCGTGGCGTCACACAGCTCACAGCAACCTCCAAATCCTGGGCTTAGGCGATTCTCTTGCCTCAGCCTCCCGGCTAGCTGAGTCCCCGCCACAACGCCCGGCTATTTTTTTGTTGCAGTTTGGCCGGGTCGGGTTTGAACTCGCCACCCTCAGTATATGGGGCTGGTGCCCTGCCCATTGAGCCACAGGTGCCACCCTGGGCTGCCTTTCTGTGTGGCTGGAACATCTTTCTTCCCCACCACCCTTGCCACATGCACTGTGGATGACAGTCGCTGAGCAAGGACAGGAGAAAACACCTCTTGCCAAAGTGTCCTCCCACAGCAGCCTAAGTTGCTCCTGCAGGCCCTGGACCTCAGAGGCCAGGCCTCAGTGACTGAGGGTTTTTCAAGCTGTTCTCGCTTGTGTGGGAAGCCCTGCCCTTCATGGGGCACCTCCTGCTATCTCAAACCTCCATTTGTCTGGCCTCACTCAGGCCGGGAGCCCTGACCTTCACAAGGTTCAAACACCTTCCCCCAGGCTCCTGACCCTGCTCCAGGTTTGAGTCTATGGGTCATAGCCCTGTGAGCTCAGGTCATGATTAACCCATCCTTCCCCAGCTCATGTGGCTCCAGTTTGCAAGATGACAAAAGAAGTAAAAACGGGGTGGGACCAGGCCCAAGGGCTAGGGCCAGTGGGGTGGGCTTAAGAGATGGAGGTGGCCCCTGTGTGACTCCCATACACCGTTTGGCAGCCTCCACCAGCCTCTGCTGGGTCTCCAAATGTTTGCTGTCTTGCAATGTGTCTTCTTTTTGGTGTTTGATGAGTCCCCAAAGACTGAGGATCTGGGTGGGCCTCAGCACCTGGCACGCCGCCTCTTTATGACCCCAAGGGAGAAGGTGTAGGGATCTCGGGTCCTTGAAAGAATCTGGAGAGTGGGTGGGATGGAAGGGCCCAAATGTGAGGGGATTTGAGGAGGGGAGCAGAGGGGAGGATGGGGCTTAAACACACAGGTTCTCAGCCCCACCCTCACCTTCCAGCCCATGTGTGCCTGTCCGCCTTGCTCCTTGCATTCCTAAGCCAGGCCTGGACCCTGGTGGTCCTCTACCTGGTCTGGCTCCATCAAGATAGGGCCACACCCAGGGCTGGTGGCCACCTCTCTTTCTTGAGCCTACGAAGAGAAGGGGAATGAACCAGAATGGAAGTGGTGGGGATTGAGGAAAATAAAACACAAGAGAAGACACAGAGATGAAAGATGGGGTCAGGATGTCTGATACAACTGATGACTGCAGCCTGCACCAAAACACAAAATCAGCTTTACTTTATAGTATCTTGGCAGGGTTGTTTATGGGGAAGTAGCATAGACTGGGATGCTGCAAGGCGCCAGAGATAACTGGATAACTCCTAATTCTATTGTTAGAATATTTGGAATTCTGGGCGGTGCCTGTGGCTCAGTGAGTAGGGCACCCGCCCCATATACCAAGGGCGGGGGGTTCAAACTTGGCCCCAGCCAAACTGCCACAAAAAAATAGCCGGGCGTTGTGGCGGGTGCCTATGGTCCTACCTACTTGGGAGGCTGAGGCAAGAGAATTGCCTAAGCCCAAGAGCTGGAGGTTGCTGTGAGCTGTGATGCCACAGCACTCTACCGAGGGCAACAAAATGAGACTCTGACTCTAAAAAAAAAAAAAATATATATATATATATATATATATATATATATATATTTGGAATCCATTCTCCAGCAGTATCTGGGTCCATGTCTGATTAGCCAGTCAAAAAGGGCTGTCAGCTGTTCTAGGAAAAACACAAATATGTCCTGTTCCCCACATTAACACAAGATCAAGCCCTTGCCAGGTACCAGTTAAGGGGTCCTTCCATAGAACCTCAGAGTGTTTAGAGGATGGAGCATTCCAACAACGTTTTGTTGCTGTGTGATCTAAAGCATTAACATTTTTGTTGTTGTTGTTGCAGTTTTTGTCTGGGGTCGACTTCGAACCCCCACCCTTGGTATATGGGGCCAGTGCCCTACTCACTGAGCCACAGGTGCCACCCTAAAGTATCAACGTTTAAAAAAAATTTTTTTTTTGGTTGAGACAGAGTCTCACTATGTCACCCTGGGTAGAGTACCGTGGTGTCACAGCTCACAGCAACCTCCAACTATTGGGCTTAAGTGATTCTCTTGCCTCAGCCTCCCAAGTATCTGGGACTACAGGCGACTGCCACAATGCCCAGCTACTTTTTTGTTGCAGTTTGGCCGGAGCTGGGTTTGAATCCACCACCCTCGGTATACGGGGCTGGCACCCTACCCACTGAGCCACAGGCGGCTCTCGCCCAACACCCAGCTATTTTTTTTGTCACAGTTGTTTAGCTGGCCCAGGTCAGGTTGGAACTGGCCACCCTCGGTGTATGTGGCTGGTGCCATAACCACTGTGCTATGGGCGCCGAACCAACATTTAAAAAATTTAAAGTGAAGGCTCGGCACCTGTGGCTCAACGGGCTAAGGCGCCAGCCACGTACACCTGAGCTGGCAGGTTCGAATCCAGCCCAGGCCCGCCAAACAACAATGACGGCTACAACCAAAAAATGGCCCGGCATTGTGGCGGGCGCCCGTAGTCCCAGCTACTTGGGAAGTGGAGGCAGGAGACTCACTTGAGCCCAGGAATTGGAAGTTGCTGTGAGCTGTCATGTCACGGCACTCTATCCGGGGTGACAGCTTGAGGCTCTGTCTCAAAAAAAAAAAAAAAAAATTTAAAGTGAAAAGAGTGTGAGAGAGGTTATGTGGAGAACCAGGATATATCACCCCCCTTTTTTAACTTTAGTAATTGAAGTTTAAGGGTGTTAAGTTTAAGGGTTTAAGGGTGCACATTCAACAATGCTTGGCCTTGAGGTTTGTAAGGTATACTTGTTTTGTTTTGTTTTTTAGAGACAGAGTCTCACTTTATCCCCCTAGGTACAGTGCCCTGGCATCACACAGCTGACAGCAACCTCCAGCTCCTGAGCTTAGGTGATTCTCTCACCTCAGCCTCTGGAATAGCTGGGACTACAGGCACCTGCCACAACACCCAGCTATTTTTTTTTTTTTTTTGAGACAGAGCCTCAAGCTGTCACCCTGGTTAGAGTGCTGTAGCATCACAGTTCACAGCAACCTCCAACTCCTGGGCTCAAGCGAGTCTCCCGCCTCCACCTCCCAAGTAGCTGGGACTACAGGCACCCACCACAACGCCCGACCATTTTTTGGTTGCAGCTGTCGTTGTTTGGCGGGCCTGGGCTGGATTTGAACCCGCCAGCTCAGGTGTACGTGGCTGGCGCCTCAGCCCGTTGAGCCACAGACGCCGAGCCAACACCCAGCTATTTTGTTGTTGCAGTTGGGCTAGGGATGGGTTTCAACTCACCACCCTCAGTATATAGGGCTGGCACCCTACCCACTGAGCCACAGGTGCTGCCCTGTAAGGTATACTTGTTTTAAGGGGGATAGAAAAAGTAGAACAAAAAGAAAAAAAAGTCTTAGTAGCATAAGCAGAACCATTGTCTGGTTCTTTTCTTCTTTTTCTTTTCTTTTTGTAAAGACAGAGTCTTATTTTGTCGCCCTCGGTAGAGTGCCCTCCTGGCGTAACACAGCTCACAGCAACCTCCAACTCCTGGGCTTAGGCGATTCTCTTGCCTCAGGCTCCCGAGTAGCTGGGACTACAGGCACCCGCCACAACGCCCGGCTATTTTTTTGTTGCATTTTGGCCTGGGCCAGGTTGGAACCCGTCACTCTCAGTATATGGGGCCGGCGCCCTACCCACTGAGCCACAGGCACTGCCCCCATTGTCTGTTTTGATAAGGCGTAGGATTCCCAAAACAGCAAAAGCAGCTAAACAATGAACAATAACAGGTAGAAGCTTCACCAGAGTGTGCAGAAGTGAAAATGAAACCAGAATAAGTGTCAACTGTAACATGAACAAAAGAGAGTTTTCCAAACGATGGGACACGAGTAACGTCCATTGCCAAAGTTGACCAGGCAATAGGCCGTGTGGATATACACCAAAATGGTGTGGGCAAGAAGGGCAATTCTTCACTATTTGGTGAGCTGCCTCAAGAATACGATGAAAAAGATGAGGGCCGGGTCAGTGGCTCATGCCTGTAATCTTAGCACTCTGGGAGACTGAGGCGGGAGGATTGCTTGAGCTCATGAGTTCAAGACCAGCCTGAGCAAAAAGCGAGACCCCGGCTTGGTGCCTGTGGCTCAATGGGCTAAGGCGCCAGCCACATACACCTGAGCTGGCGGGTTCGAATCCAGCCCGGCCAGGCAAACAACACTTATGGCTGCAACCAAAAAATGGCCGGGTGTTGTGGCAGGTGCCTGTAGTCCCAGCTACTTGTGAGGAAGAGGCAGGAGACTCGCTTGAGCCCAGGAATTGGAGGTTGCTGTGAACTGTCATGCCACGGCACTCTATCCAGGATGACAGCTTGAGGCTCAGTCTCAAAAAAAAAAAAAAAATGCGAGACCCTGTCTCTACTAAAAATAGAAAAACTGAGGCAAGAGGATTGCTTGAGCCCAAAAGTTGGAGGTTGCTGTGAGCTATGATGTTACAGCACTCTACCCAGGGTGACAGCTTGAGACTCTGTCTCAAAAAAAAAGAAAAAAAAAACCCACAAAGACTGGCTCGGTGCCTGTGGTTCAAGCGGCTAAGGCGCCAGCCACATACTCCTAAGTTGGCGGGTTCGAATCCAGCCCGGGCCCGCCAAACAACAATGATGGCTGCAACCAAAAAATAGCCAGGTGTTGTGGTGGGCGCCTGTAGTCCCAGCTACTTGGGAGGCAGAGGCAGGAGAATTGCTGGAGCCCAGGAGTTGGAGGTTGCTGTGAGCTGTGACGCCATGGCCCTCTACCCAGGGGAACAGTTTGAGGCTCTGTCTCAGAAAAAAAAAAAAGTTTTCAGTGAAAACTTCATTGTCAATAACCATACTTGTAATACCTAAAGTAAAACCATCCGTGAAAACAGTAGGAACATGAGGGATTGGTTGGGAAACAATAGTAAAAGGAAAAAGAAAAGAAGTGATGGAAGCAAAATTTTACCTGGTGGGTGATGACAGTCCACTTGGCCAGTGAAACTATCAAAGGCAATTTGTCACCAAGATGACATTTCCCAGAGCCACTGTTGTTGGTCAGTAGAATAAGGGACAATGATAAACACAGGGTTATGTTTAGAAGTTGCCAAAGTCCGCCTGTGGCTCAACGGGCTAAGGCTCCAGCCACGTACACCTGAGCTGGCGAGTTCGAATCCAGCCCGGGCCCGCCAAACAACAATGACGCCTGCAACCAAAAAATGGCCGGGCATTGTGGCGGGCGCCTGTAGTCCCAGCTACTTGGGAGGCGGAGGCAAGAGACTCGCTTGAGCCCAGGAATTGGAAGTTGCTGTGAGCTGTGATGCCACGGCACTCTACCCAGGGTGACAGCTTGAGACTCTGTCTCAAAAAAAAAAGAAGTTG
>CAUYRH010168358.1:0-13739 GCA_963574655.1 Perodicticus potto
CAGCACCTGTGGCTCAATGGGCTAAGGCACCAGCCACGTACACCTGAGCTGGTGGGTTCGAATCCAGCCCGGGCCTGCCAAACAACAATGATGGCTGCAACCAAAAAATGGCCGGGTGTTGTGGTGGACGCCTGTAGTCCCCCAGCTACTTGGGAGGCGGAGGCAAGAGGCTCGCTTGAGCCCAGGAATAGAGGTTGTTGTGAGCTGTGATGCCATGGCACTCAATCCAGGGTAACAGCTTGAGGCTCTGTCTCAAAAAAAAAAAAAAATCTTTAGTCCAGCGAGAGTCTATCTTAGTTAATGGTGAAAGGTGTAGGTCCAGTTTCAGTCTTCTACAGGTCACCAACCAGTTCACCCAGCACCATTTGTTAAACAGGGAATCTTTTCCCCATTGGATGTTTTTAATTGGCTTGTGAAAGATCAAATAATGGTAAGTAGCTGGGTTCATCTCTTGGTTCTGTATTCTGTTCCATACATCTACCTCTCTGTTTTTGTGCCAGTACCATGCTGTTTTGATCGCTATTGATTAATAGTATAGTCTGAGGTCTGGTAGTATGACTCCTCCTGCTTTGTTTTTATTTCTGAGTAATGTCTTGGCTATTCAAATTTTTTTCTGATTCTATATAAAATGAAGTACTATTTTTTTGAGCTCTTTAAAGTATTGACATCAGAGCTTTAAAAGGGATTGCATTAAAATTGCATATTGCTTTGGGTAGTATGGACTTTTTAACAATGTTGATTCTTCCCAGCAATGAGCATGCTATGTTTTTCCATTTGTTAACATCTTCAGCTATTTCTTTTCTTGGAGTTTCATAGTTCTCTTTATAGAGATCTTTCACATCCTTTGTTAGGTAAACTCCCAAATATTTCATCTTCTTTGGCACTACTGTGAACAGAATAGAGTCCTTGAGTGTTTTTTTCAGTGTGACTATTGTTGGTATATATAAAGGCTACAGATTTATGAGTGTTGATTTTGTAACCTGAGATGCTGCTGTATTTCTTACCACCATTTCATATTTGACAATATTTTCTATATAGTTTTAACATACCAAATAAGCCTAAAAAGTCTTTCTTGGACTTTCAGTGGTCTTAATATTTCAAAAAGACCAAATTTAGAGTTTTGATTTTGGAAGTTTTGTCAAATATCAAACACTTAAAACATTTGTTCAAACAGAGGATTATAAAGGTGATACATAGTCAACTGGATCACATGCAAATTCCTTTACAAATTTTCTTTTATGAACCTTATTCAACCTGCACAGACAATTTACAAACATGCTAAACTTCTGGTTTGCCCTGCCTTTAATTTTCTTAAATAGCCAGTCATTCTGTTTCAGGACAAAATTTACCACACAAGATCCTTTCTTACACAATGCCATTTTCCTTTCTGTCTGATTTTTCTTAATCTCAAAAATCCACTTTTCACAAAACAGGATCACAGTTTACTATAAAGTTAATTATTCACTTGGCTAAACTGATAATTGTAAGGTTTAAAAGGTAAGAATCTTATTCTTGACAAAGACTATGTTTCCCAAACAATCTAACCAAATAATTACATTTTGCCAATGAGAGACATTTCATGGAATATAAGGTTTTAAGTTCCTAAAAAATGTTCTGAAACAACATCATAGGCATCATGTCTGATGTATTTTCATTGTCCCCCTTAGTCTCACATGGCCATGTGGCATCAAAGATGGCCACAAATGACAGGACCTGTGTCCTTAATTCATTTACCAGGTGCAGAGTTCAAGACAGAAATCAGGAAACCAGAACATCCAATTTCCCTCAGAATAGCCAGGCAGCACAGTTGGAGCAGGCCACATAGGCTAGACTGTATCCTGTAGCTGCTGGCCTAAGTATGGGGAACGTGTCCCTTGGGCCTCACCATAGTTACTTCTCTAGACTTCAGAATTCAGAGGCTCAAAATCAAGAACATAAGCTCACTGTCAAATCTAGCAAATTTAGAAATACTACACAGGTGGCAGTTTTTATAATCTTCAAACATTTGAATTTTAGTAACAGTTTTAAAACTAATTTTATCTCAAAGGATACCACAATCACCTGAACAAGGCATTTGCATAATTCCTGCTCACACAAAGTTCTCAGTCTCCCCAAAGACATAGTTACCATGTAGTCTCCTGTAAACCCTTTCTTAAAATGCTTTAGCACTGCTCCCAATGGGTTGGGCTTCCCCTGTGTGTTTCCCATTTTCTTCCCTCAGACAAACTACAAATGTGTCACAGATAGGGTAAAAATGGGGCCATAGATGGGGTAAAAATGGGGATATGGACAGGGAGCTGTTACACCATTGTTTTGCCCTGTGAAGGAGGGGCTAAAACCCTGCCTATTGTTATCTATCTCAGTCTCCAAGCACTCACACACACACACAATGCCAACCTTTTTCCTAACCTGGGCAGCCTCAGTTTCCTACTTGAACTGCCACTAGCCCATATAAGGCATCCTCTGCTACCACGATTCAGAACCAGCACTTCCCTTGCCCTGTGAGAGGAAGTCAGAACTCCACCTTCAGTGTCTGTCTCACCACACCCACACTCTCTCATATACCTCCCACAGTCCTGATTGTGATTGTGCCCAAGGGTTGATCAGACCCCTCTTCCAGTTGAATATAGTGGGATGTGACTGGTCATATCTTACCTCAGATGTCTCCCCTGCAGGTGCCAGTTCTTGCCTGCCAGCTCCTCCCAGTCTTTGACTCCATGAAGACCTGCTGAGGGGGGCCTTTTTCTGCCCAGTCAAGGTGTCCACACAGGGAGGCAAAACTGTTGTCCCTGGAGCGCTCAGTGGTTCATGTTGCCCAGGCTGAACAGGGTCCCCTGTGCATGTCCAGAGGGTTGGTGGCAAACACCAGGTGCATCTGAGCCTGTTCTCTCCGTGGGTGGTCTTGCTTCCTGGTCAGGGAACCAGAAATTTTTCAGGAAGATGAGGCCCAGTGGAGAGAAAAACACCCAAACACCATGTTTAAAAGAGGAAGGGCTTTATTGCAGCCAGCAGAGCCATGGCACAGAAGAATTCAAAATGGCTGTGCTCCCTGACTGGCTCAGTCTTTTCCATTTTATCTCTAGGCAAAAAGTTCCAGCCCACTGGTACCTTTCTTGTTGGTCAGTTTGAATGAAGCTGGAGAAGCAGCTTGGGCTTTTACAAAACTGCAGGCTTGTACAGAAGCAGAAGCAAGGGTTAGTTTCCAAGTCCCAGGAATTTAAGTTTCTACAAATTCCTAAGAGCTGAGTCACCACCAGGAGGATCTTGCAGTTTATCCTTGTGGTCTCCTTGAGAAGACCTCTGTTCTCTTAGACCTTACTTTTTCCAGGTATCCTCTCTCAATTATAGCAAAATAATAGAAAAATTATTAACTCATAGTTTTTCAATAAAGCCTAAAGTCTGTCTCTCTGCCTGCTTTCTGTCTCATGCCAGCCCCTCCCACCCCTGCTCTGTGGATTTCTGCTTTCATAAACCATTGAGGAACCTAATAGACCAAAAGGAAATATAAATTCTCTTTACATTTCCCCAGCTCCTTCTTCTATTAGAATTTGTTCCTTTAAGTCTCAAGTGATTCCTGAGTGTCCATGATGGATGAACAATCATGCCTATGGGCTGGGCACCCATAGTTCAATGCTTAGAGCAATGACCCCACACATGGGAGTCGGGGGGAGGAAGGGTTCAAACCTGGCCAGGGCCTGCTAAACACACCAAAAAAAAAAAAAAAAAAAAGGCCTGGCACAGTGGTTCATGCCTGTAATCCTAGCACTCTGGGAGGCCAAGCAGGTGGATTGCCATGAGCTCACGGGTTCAAGACCAACCTGAGCCAGAGCGAGACCCCATCTCTAAAAATAGCCAGGCGTTATGGCAGGTGCCTGTAGTCCCAGCTACTTGTGAGACTGAGTAGAAGGGAGGCAAGAGAATCACTTAAGCCCAAGAGTTTAAGGTTGTTATGAGCTGTGATGCCATAGCACTCTTCTGTGGCTTAATCACATCTCACTGCAACCTGGAACTCCTGGGTTCAAGCAATCTTCCTGCCTCAGGCTCCCAAGTACCTGGAACTACAGGCATGTGTGGCACCTGGCTAATTTTCTTTCTTTTTGTAGAGACAGGGGTCTTACTATGTTACCCAGGCTAGCCTCAAACTCCTAGCCTCAAGTGATCCTCCTGCCTGGGCCTCCCAAAGTGCTGGGATTACAGGTGTGAACTAACCACCCAGCCTTATTGGGAACTTTGAATTCCACCACCCTAGCCCAAGCAGAGGAATTCTCATTGCAACCTCAAGCTATGACATATGTTCAAAAACTTCAAGGTATACACTTTATACTGGAAGTATATTTATTTTGGATCAGTTCTTGACTGTGTTCTTAGAGAATTTTGAAATGTAAGCAGCTATAGGTATTTAAGCAATTAATTCCTATTATCAGTGACTTTACAAAAAAACAAAAAGGGTATGTAAATTTGAAATGTTGATGGAAACTTAATATACTTAAGAAATTGAATCAAAACTCCTAATGCAGGCTCAGCGCCCATAGTACAGTGGTTACCGCGCCAGCCACATACACCAAGGGTGGAGGGTTCAAACCCAGCCCAGGAATGCTAAACAACAATGACAACCATAACAAAAAGAAAAAATAGCTGGGCATTGTGGTGGGCGCCTATAGTCTCAGCCGCTTGGGAAGCTGAGGCATGAGAATTGCTTGAGCCCAAGAGTTTGAGGTTGCTGTGAGCTGTGACACCATTGCGCTCTACCGAGGGTGACATAGTGAGACTCTGTCTCAAAAAAAAAACTTCTAATATATTTATTTATTTAAACAGCTTTATTGAGACATGCACATATTATACAATGCAACCCTTTAAGATGTAGAATTCAGTGGTTTTCAGCATGTTTACAGATACCTGACAACATCAACATTACTATTAGAACATTTTGTCACTTCAAAAAGAAACTCCTATACCCCTTAGCTATTATCCCCCTATCTCCTCATCTTCCCCCTCCAAGCCCTAACGTTATGCAAACACTAATTTACTTTCCGTTGCCATATATTTTTCCATTCTGGACCTGAAATGGAATCATACAGTATGTGCTGTGATTTACTTTATTCACCTACCATAATTGTTTCAAGGGCATTCATGCTGGAGTGTGCATTAATACTTCATCTGTTTCTATGGCAGAACAATATTTCAGGTTATGCACATAGCACATTTTGTTTATCCATTTATTCATTATTTATATTCCTACCAGTAGCATATAATAACACCAATTTCTCCATACCTTCAACAACACTTATAATTTCACTTTTTATTTATTTTATTTACTAATTTATTTTGAGATAGAGTCTCATTTTTTCACCTTCAGTAGAGTACTGTAGAGTCCTAGCTTACAGCAACCTCAGACTCTTGGGCTCAAGTGATCCCCTTGCTTCACCCGCCCGAGTAGGTGGGACTAAAGGCGCCTTCCACAATGCCCAGCTATTTTAGAGATGGGGGTCTCACTCTTGCTCAGGCTGGTCTCAAACTCCTGAACTCAGTCAATCCACCCTCTTAGGTCTCCCAGAGTGGTAGGATTACAGAGCCACCACTCAATGCTTCTCATTGTGCTCTTCATTTCCATTTCCTTCATGACTAGCGATTTCTAGCCTCTCTGTGTTCCCTTGGCCATTTGTGTATCTTTCTTGGAAAAAAATGCCTATTTTGATCATTTGCCTTTTTTTTTTTTTTTCTGAGACAGAGTCTAACTTTGTCACCCTAGGTAGACTGCCTTGGCATCACAACTCACAGCAACCTCAAACTCTTGGGCTTAAGCAATTCTCTTGCCTCAGCTTCCCGAGTAGCTGGGACTACAGGTGCCTGCCACAACACCTGGCCATTTTTATTTTATTTATTTATTTATTTATTCATTTTTTTGGTGGAGGATGCAGGCATCGATCTCTCTACCTCTCGCAACCCAGCTATTTTTATTTTTATTTTTATTTTGAGACAGAGCCTCAAGCTGTCACCCTGGATAGAGAGTGATGTGGCATCACAGCTCACAGCAACCTCCAAGTCCTGGGCTTAAGCAATTCTCTTGCCTCAGCTTCCCAAGTAGCTGAGACTACAGGCACTCACCACAATGCCTGGCTATTTTTTGGTTGTAGTTGTCATTTGGTTGTAGTTGTTTGGCAGGCCTGGGCTGGATTTGAACCCACCAGCTCTGGTTTATGTGGCTGGCACCTTAGCCACTTGAGCTAAAGGCAATGAGCTACCTTTGCCACTTTAAAATGCATGTATCTTTTTATTGTTCAATCATAAAAGTTCTTTATATATTCTCAATATAAGTTCCTTATCAGATATATAATTTGCAAATTTTTCTTACATTCTTTGATTTGTGTTTTCACTCTCTTGCTTTAAAAGTTTTCACTCTAATGTTGGTAATGTATACACACCATAAAAATTACATCTTAACCACTTTTAAGTGTATAGTTCAATGGTGTTAAGTGCATTGATATTGTGGAATCAATCCCCAGAACTGTTTTATCTTGTAAAACTAAAACTCTCTACCTAGTAAACAACTCCCCTCTATCTCCTCCCCCTAGCCCTTGGCACCCACCTTTCTACTTTCTGTCTCCAAGAATCTGACTACTCTAGGTACTTCATGTAAGTGGGACATGCAGTATTTGTCATTATTGGACTGGCTTATTTCAAAAACACGTACCAAGAATGGGGAAAGCATACTCTTTTCATAAATTGGTGCTGAGACAGTTGGATAGCCACATACAAAAGAATGAAGTTGGACTGTTGCATTACCACAAACATAGTAATTTACCAAAATAGATCATAAATGAAAATAAAAGATGGAAAACTATAATACCTTTAGAAGAAAAGGGGGGAGATATTGATGATCTTGGAATTTTACATATGACCACAAAGAGCAAAAACTGCTACATATACATATATATATATATGTATATATGTATATATAAAATTTGGACTCCATAACAATTAATAACACAGTGACCACAACCTCTCAGTTACAGCATTACTTGGAATTCACATCTACTTGCTTTAAATCCACCAACTAAAATTCCAAGAGAATTCTCTTTGGATAAAACCCTGGCCTTGATAAAAGCATTGACACATAGGTTCATCTTGCTCTCTCTCTGACCTACATATACATGGCCTCCGTGTATGCTGTGTACACTCAGGACTTGTAAGTAATAAAATCTTTATTTCCATCTTGTGTTTCTCTTAGTCATTGACGGTGCTCTCTCTATTTAAGATTTCTTTAAGAAATTTAAAGATCATAAATTTAAAAATCAGTACATCCAGGCAGGGGGAGGTGGCTCATCCTTGTAACCCACTCTGAGAGGCCAAGGCAGCAGGAGGGCTTGAGCTCAGGAGTTCAAGACCAGCCCAAGCAAGAGCAAGACCCTACCTCTACCAAAAGTAGAAAAATTAGCCAGCTGCCATAGCACACATCTGTGGCCTAAGCTACTTGGGAGGCTGAGGCAAGGGGATTGCTTGAACCCAGGGGTTTGAGGTTAAATACAGCAAGCAATTTGACATTGCTGCACTCTACCCCAGGTGACAGAACAAAAATCTGTCTCAAAAATAAAAAAACAAAAACTGGTAGAGTCATAGGAACTTAAATTAATTCACATGAAAAAAGTCGGTAATCCCATAAGTCAATGGGGAAGGCAACTTTCATGATTAGCACAAGATATCTTTGAGCTGTCATAGTGGGCTCAGCGCCTGTAGTGGTGCTCAGGGGAGCTATGGCCCTGTCATAGTGGGCTCAGTGGTTTAGGGTGCTGGCCACATACACTAAGGCTGGCAGGTTCGAATCCTGGCTGGGCCTGCTAAATGACAATGAGCTGTAATAGTGTATTAATAGTGCTATAGTGAAACAGTCTGGGCAACTACAATGTTAAGGCAGTATTATCTGCTGTAATTACGCAAGGGACCCTCTTACCTCAGCCTTCCAAGTAACTGGGACTACAGGTGCCTGTCCAAACATCCAGCTAGTTTCTTTTTTTTTTTTTTTTTTTTTGAGACAAAGTGTCACTACGTCACCCTGTGGCATCACAGCTCACAGCAACCTCAAACTCTTGGGCTTAAGCAATTCTCTTACCTCAGCCTCCCACGGAGTTGGACTACAGATGCCCATCACAAAACCCAGCCATCATTTTTTATTTTGAGACAGAGCCTCAAGCTGTCATCCTGGGTAGAGTGCCTTGGCATCACAGCTCACAGCAACCTCCAACTCCTGGGCTCGATCGATTCTCCTGTCTCCGCCTCCCAAGTAGCTGAGACTACAGGTGCCTGCCACAATGCCCAACTATTTTTTGGTTGCAGCTATCATTGTTTGGTGGCCCAGGCTGGATTCGAACCCGCCGCCTCACGTGTATGTGGCTGGTGCCTTAGCCACTTCAGCCACAGGTGCCGAGCCCCGGCTATAATGGTCGTTATTGTTTAGCTGGCCCAGGCCAAGTTCAAAACTGCCACCCTTGGTGTATGTGGCTGGTGCCGTAATCACTGTGCTACAAGTGCTGAGCCCAGCTAGTTTAGTTATTGTTGTTGTTTGTATAACTTTTTGTTACATTTCTTTCTTTGTTTTTTTCAAGACAGAATCTCACTTTGTTGCCCTTAGTAGAGTGCCATGGCATCATAGCTCACAGCAACCTCAAACTCTTGGGCTTAAGCGATTCTCTTGCCTCAGCCTCTGGAGTGGCTGGGACTACAGGTGCCTGCCACAACACCAGGTTATTTTTAGAGACAGAGTCTCACTCCGGCTCAGGCTGGTCTCAAACCTGTGAGTTCAAGCAATCCACCCACTTTGGCCTCCCAGAGTGCTGGGATTACAGATGTGAGCCACCATGCCCAGCCAACTTTTTATTATAGTATATTGTCATAATCGTTCTATTTTATTAGTTATTGTTAATCTTTTTCTGTGCCTAATTTATAAATTAAATTGTATTACAGATATGTACATATAGAAAAAACATAATGTATGTAGGGTTAGGTTTCAGGCATCTACTGGGGGGGTTTGGAAAATATCCCGAGGGTAAGTGGGGACTATTACTGTATGCTAAACAGAAAGATGTACAATATTGAGAAATATTAATGGTGCAAATCCAAATATAAATGAAGACAATATTCTGAATTCACATGTTTCACCTGGTGTTAAAACCCACCAATCTTTTAGTCCTTTTTTTGTACATAATTCCATATCCACATTCTCTGCATCTGATTGGATCCCTGGATTTTATTTCATTTTCTATGTGACATTCTCCACAGACATATATCACTGGCTGCTGCTTTGGGGGTTGAACATCCTTCTAGGTGTCTATTGTAGTCCCTACACAGCACCAAGAAACTTTCTACTCTGTGCTTCCTAACGAACCCAGCTAAACACTGTGTCTTCTTTTCTATTTTTAGTAGAGACGGTGTCTTGGTATTGCTCAGGCTAGTTTTGAGCTCATGAGCTCAAGCAATCCTCCCACCTCAGCCTCCCAGAGTACTAGGATTACAGATGTGAACCACCGTGCCTGGCCTGGAAGTCCCAGTCAAAGCATTTGGTGAGGAGGGGAAGGGGGGAGATAGATAGCCAGATGAAAACATCCAAATTGTAAACGAAGAAGTAAAGTTATTTGTTGTCTGTTTTTGCAGGTAACATGATTATATATATATATATATATATATATATATATATATAAAACCCTAAAGACTCCGCCAATAAAAACTATTAGAATGAATTCAGTGAAGTTGCAGGATACAAAATCAACATATAAAAATCAGTAGTGTTTCTATATACCAATATCAAACTATCTGAAAAAGGAATCAAGAAAGTAATGCTAAGTCGGACCTGGTGGCTCAGCCTGTAATCCTAACACTCTGAGAGGTGGAGGCAGGTAGGTTGTTTGAGCTCACAAGTTCCAGATCAGCCTAAGCAAGAGCAAGACCCTGTCTCTACTAAAAAAAAAAAAAAAGAAAGAAAGAAAAGAAAAATAAGCCAGGCATAGTGGCACACACCTATAGTTCCAGCTACTCAGTAGACTAAGGCAAGAGGATTGGTCAAACCCAATATTTTGAGATTGCTGTGAGCTATGATACCAGGGCATTCTACCCCAGAGAATAGAGTGAGACTCTGTCCCAAAAAAAGAAAAAAAAAATGAAAGTAATGCTATCTACAATAGCTACAGGAACATAAAATACTTAGGAATAAATTTAACCAAAAGGTGAAAGATCTCTACAATGAAAAAAACATTGATAAAATAAATTGAAGAGGACACAAATAAACGGAACAGAAAGATTTTCTGTGTTCATGGCTAGGAAGAATTAATATTGGGTTTTTTTGTTTTTTGGTTTGTTTGTTTTGCAGTTTTTGGCTGGGGCCGGGTTTGAACCCACCACGTCCTGCATATGGGGCCAGTGCCCTACTCACTGAGCCACAGGCGCCGCAAGAATTAATATTGTTAAAATTTCCACACTACATCCAAATGGGAGTAGGGGAGATCAAACTCTCCCTCTTTGCTGATGATATGATCTTAGAGAACCCCAAAGACTCAACTACAAGACTCCTGGAAGTCATCAGAAAATACAATAACATCTCAGGCTATAAAATCAATGTCCACAAGTCAGTAGCCTTTGTATATGCCAGTAACAGCCAAGATGAGAAGCTAATTAAGGACACAGCTCCTTCACCATAGTTTCAAAGAAAATGAAATACCTAGCAATACACCTAACAAAAGAGGCGAAGGACTGCGGCACCTATGGCTCAGTGGGTAGGGCACTGGCCCCATATACGAAGGGTGGTGGATTCAAACAGGGCCCCGGCCAAACTGCAACAACAACAACAAAATAGCCGGCGTTGTGGCAGGCGCCTGTAGTCCCAGCTACTTGGGAGGCTGAAGCAAGAGAATCGCCTAAGCCCAGGAGTTGGAGGTTGCTGTGAGCTGTGTGACGCCACGGCACTCTACCAAGGGAGATAAAGTGAGACTCTGTCTCTCCAAAAAAAAAAAAAAGAAGAAGAAGAATCATCATCGCTGGGAACGCACAAAATCGAAAGGTTACCACTGGGCTGTAAGTACTCAGCTCCCATCCGCACGGGAGGATGTGGGAGAGGATATGAAAAGGTTTCATCACAATAAAAAAAAAAAAGAAAGAAAGAAAGAAAAGGTTTCATCAACAGGGTAATGTTATTGATGTTTGGATGGCATATAACTTGGTTAAAATTGCATTGCAGACTTTTGTTTCCAATAAGAAATCATCAACTCAGGTGGCAGGCAATGATATTTCTAAGCTGAGGATGAGATGCCAGGGCCTGATTTATCTAAATTATCTATAAAAGAGGAAAAACAGGAAACTAACAGTGTAATTGATGAAGGAACAGGGCAAAGGTGATTTGCCTCTTTCTATCTCACGGCAATCTTTACAAGAAAAAATGTCTAATTTAAGGGATTTCATTAGAGAATGTAATGAATTAATTGAAGGGGCGAGACATAAACCTGTGCCTCAGGCACCATCTACTGACATGCTTTTCCCATGGCCGCCACCTCTTTCTCCTCCCCCACCTACTGTTGTGCCTGAAGGTCCAAAATCTTTTCAAGAAGGACCTAAATCTTTGCGGTCTCGACCCCCATCTCCGGATATATCTAAACAGCTTTATCCTGTCTCTAACCGATTTCCGTCTGCCCTTCTTTACGCATATCGGAGTGTAGAGACTTCCAGAACGGTGCATAATTTTCCTAGCCCACGACATTTAAGAATTCACCATGAGCCAGATATATCTTGTGCCGGTCCCTCTTTTGACCAAGACGTAGGAATTATTATGCCGGTAACTGGAGCGGCAGCCAGAAGGGCAGGCGAAGCTGCTCAAGCTGGCCCTGCCCCGGCCAGCCAGGTCCAGTATTTGAAGGTAGATCTTAATTTCTTAAAACTTCGAAAGATACTGTTATAGCATATGGACCTAATGCACCATATACTCAGGGCTTGCTAAGGTCCTGTTGTGGAGATCAGTTTCTGACACCTAGAGACTGGGAGAGACTCACTGAAACGGCCTTATCCCCGGCACAATATTTGCAATTTGTTTCTTGGTGGAATAAGGAGGCTGTCGCAGAATGATGGCAATCCTGACTTCTCTTATAACCAAATGACAGGCAACGGAGAGTACAGAAGGCATGATAGCTGAATTTAACTAATGAGACACTGATTATAATTAGGGATGTTTGCCTCCATGCCTGGGCTCAATTAGGCAATCCTGAGGAAGGGAAACTCTTTACCAAGATCATTCAGGGTCCCAATGAGCCTTATGTTGAGTTTCTTGCAAAGCTCCATGCTGCCATCAAGCAGGTAATTCCAGGACCTGAAATGCAGGACATGCTCCTTTTATCTCTTGCTTATGAAAATGCTAATGAGGATTGTTGTCACGTTTTAGCCAGTATCAGGAATGAGGAAAATGCTTCTATAGATAAATTCATGAGAACATGTAAGAATGTTGGCTCTAGTTCCTTCCAGGAAGCCTTAATTGGTGATCAAATTGGTGCTCATATGGCAGCAGCTTTGAGAAATAATAATCCTAAATGCTATAATTGTGGGAAAATTGGGCATGTTAGAAAGGACTGCCATAAGGGGAAAGAGGACAAAAACCCTGACACCCCCACCCCTTTACCACCAGGAATTTGTAAAAGGTGTAGAAAGAGAAGACACTGGACAAATGAATGCAGGTCTATCAAAAACAAAGATGGCAATGTCTTGCCTCCTGTGGAGTCAAAAAGCTCCCAAACAGGCCACTCCCAGGCCCAGGAGAACAATGCGGGAGCCTCAATACAGACCTTCCCGATCTCAGCCAAGAAAACAACACCCAGCAATTAAAAAATACCCCTGAATAAAATATTCCACCACTCCATCAAAGCTTTGTTCCATCTTCTCCATCCAGTAAGCCTCAAACCAAAACCTTGGTGTCTAATTTATTTCATCCACTTATAACAGTGCTGCTTTAGACTTATCCATAGTAGAGAATTTATCTCTGAAGCCACAAGATGTACCTTATACCTTGACAATCAGAGTGTATGGTCCCATTCCAAAAGAATCTGTTGGCTTAGTTATAGGCATAAGCAACTCTACCATAAAAGGGCTAATTGTTCATTTGGGAGTTATTGATCCTGATTATAACGGTGAAATTTTCATTATGGCATCTGTTAGTCAGCCCTTTGATTTAACTGTTAGACAAAGAGTCGCTCAATTGTTACTTTTGCCTTATTATAAAGGAAAAGCCTCAACCCATACAAAGGGAAGGAGGCTTTGGCAGCACTGGGACACATGTTTTTTGGCATGCTTTCCTTTATGATTCTCGTCCACAATGCCAGGTTACTTTTCAGGATGGGACAAAACCTGAAGGTTTAGTGGATACTGGAGCAGATGTCTCTGTAATTGCCTCATTTGCCTGGCCTGAGGGATGGCCTAAATGGCGTGTCCAGGCCACTTTTCTTGGCCTTGGCACCATGTCCAATATAGAGCAAAGTTCTAATATATTAAACTGTCAAGGGCCTGATGGCCAGCCAGCAACAATACAGCCGTATGTTGCTCCCATTGCCATTACTTTATGGGGAAGAGATATTTATAACAATGGGGAGCTATGCTCACTATACCTACCATTTCTTCAACTGCTAAAAATATGATGCTTGATATGGGGTATAACCCATCCCAGCCTTCCTCAGTTAAAAAACCTGAAGTAACTAGAACAGGTAAAGACTAGACAGGAC
>CAUYRH010168362.1:0-26310 GCA_963574655.1 Perodicticus potto
TCTGTAGATAACATCACATTTGGAACCCTAAAGATAGTTGCTGAGATATCTTCCGGCCCCACATTCAGGCAGATTGGCTGACCGCCCAGGCCAGTGTCCATACCCAGAAACCCACTCAAGTGTAATGGAGCTGAGGCAACATGGGAAGACGATGTCCGCACCCCTGTAAGTTTGCCCCACGCTTAGCCAATTAGTGAGTGACCTTACTTAATCCACCGCCTGTCAAATTACCCTTAAATACCCTGTCTCCCCAGTTCTCAGGGAAGCTGGCTTGAAAATTTCCTCCTTCTTCCCACTTGGCACAGCTCCTTCTCTGCTGTGACCCTGCTGTCTCTGGATACTGGTTTCCTCTTGGGCAGCGGGCAGGGGAACCTGGCTGGGCAGCAACTGCACACAGGGCCTGCGTTTAAGAGGAGGGTGCTGCAGGTGTGAAGGGTACAAAGGGACCAACCTTATCAGGGCCTCCTATAAACACGCCAGCCGGGCTTGGTGGCTCACGACTGTAATCCCAGCACTCTGGGAGGCGGAGGTGAGTGGATTGCCTAAACTCAGGAGTTGTAGAGCAGCTTGAGCAAGATAGAGATCCTATTTCCAAAAACAGCCAGGCGCCTGTGGTCCCAGCTACTCGAGAGGCTGAGGCAAGTGAATCAGTCACTTGAACCCAGGAGTTTGGTGTTGCTGTAAGCTATGATGCCATGGCATTCTACCAAAGGCGACAAAGTCAGACTCTGACTCAAAAAAAAAAAAGACAGTCAGCTGGGACTAAGAAGCATGGAGAGTTTGACGAGAGAGAAGTGGGATCTTTCTTTTTTGTTTATTTATTTTGTTTTTTAGAGACAGGGTCTAACTTTATCGCCCTCGGTAGAGTGCTGTAGCGTCACAGCTCACAGCAACCTCCAACTCCTAGGCTTAGGTGATTCTCTTGCCTCAGCCTCCGGAGCAGCTGCGACTATGGGCACCCGCCACAACGCCCGGCTATTTTTTGTTGCAGTTTGGCGGGGGCTAGGTTCAAACTCGCCTCCCTTGGTTTATGGGGCGATGCCCTACCCACTGAACCATAGGCACCATCCAGAAGTGGGACATTATTTTACTCCGCTGTGGTTTACATTTTTTTCTCCCCAGAAAAACCCATGTTGAAATTTAATCCCCATTGCGATGGTGCTGGGAGGTAGGCCTGGTGGGAGGTTTCTGGGTTATGGGGTGGATCCCCCAGGAATGGCCCCTATAGTAAGTAAGTTATCGCTCCCACAAGACTGGATTAGTTCTCCAGGAAGTGTTCCTACCAGAGCAGGTGGTTCTCAGGCCCAGTGAGGACTTGCCCCTCAGATTTTGTGTCTTCATAACTGTCCACTTTCCCAGAGGGGAACTGACCTGACCTCCTGAACCATGTCGGGATGCAGATGCTAGGGCTACTATACCTTTGAACTCCCAGCCCACAAAACCATGCCTTAAGGCTATACCTTTTCTTTGTAAAATATCCAGTCTCAGGTATTCTGCTATAGCAACATGCAACATATGAAGACAGCTCCATAACGGGGAGATATAAGAAACCTCTGGTCCTCAAAAGGCAGGAACTATTAATTAAACAGATCAAGTTTAGAATAGCAATTTTTTCCTGTTCTTCCTGGTTTTAACTTGTATCTTGGATAAATTGAGGCCTGCCAGATAAACTGTTTCTAGATAAACGGAAGATTCTTTTTTCACTTTACATTTGGGAATTATGAATTGTGGAAATTTCCCTTTTTTCAGTATATCTATTTTCCCACTGCTGATATAGCTCCTAAATTCCAGGTCTTTCCCTTTGGTAAATGACCCCCATGAAATGGACATTAGTGGCTTCAGGTGCTGTCTGCTTAGTAAAAAGGTAGACTATTTCTTCCATCTTCAGGCATTATTTCTCTTTCTGAGGAAATACAAATTTGTCATAGAGCTGCATTTTCCCAGGGCCCTTGGATGCAAAGTGCATTGTCATGGCTATAGCGGCTGCTTTATGTGATTTTCTGCTTAGATCAGGGGAAATTGGCTGGATTAAATTAGCCACAGGAGGGCTCCATTGCAGTTTCTAAGGGAAAAAAAAATCTGCAGTTGTACTTTCCCCGCACACAATCAGTCATCATCTCTGCAGTTTTCAGTGCATCACGCCAGCTTATAAAGGGGAATTAGGAAGCCAGCACATGTACCTGATCCATTTTAAAACACCTAAAGAATTTTCTGAAAGTCAAGAGTATATTTCTGTGGGAAATAGCCGAAAAATGGGACTTGAGATGATAAGCCCCAATTTAGCTATTTCATTTTTATCTTAAGCATTTAAAGATTCAAAGCAACAGCTTATATTCAGGACATGCAATTACGGGCATCTAAGCATGAAAAATACCCTTACACCTTTGTATCATCCACTATTCTCCCTGCCAACCAAAAAGGCTTTTTGTATGAACTAGTCTGATAGGCCAGATTATTGGGGTAACAGTTCCCACACAACCCATGGGTATCCCCAGTGCTTGAAGGTGATTAGAGAATGAAAGATATATAGATAAGAGACAAAGTAGGATTTAAAAAGAGTGGGACCAGGGGACCATCACAGCCCAGCTCAAAGAATAGAACAGCAAAGGCCCTTTGTTCTGGTTAACTCTGTATTTATTACATACTTATCTCCAAATTAGCAAATGAATAGTCACAAAAAAAAGTCACTATACATCATCAATCTTGCAGTACTTACAATTTCAGCTAAACTACTTTTTAACTAACTTTTCTAAGTATTTTACTTCACTCTTCAAGTTATTTATAAACTGAGGAACTGTGATGCAGTTCATAGATCAAAGAATAAAACTTAGCCTGTGGCTCAACGGGCTAAGGCGCCAGCCACGTACACCTGAGCTGGAGGGTTCGAATCCAGCCCAGGCCGCCACACAACAATAACAGCTGCAACCAAAAAATGGCCGGGTGTTGTGGTGGGCGCCTGTAGTCCCAGCTACTTGGGAGGCAGAGGCAGGAGATTCGCTTGAGCCCAGGAATTGGAGGTTGCTGTGAGCTGTGATGCCACAACACTCTACCCAGGGTGACAGCTTGAGGCTCTGTCTCAAAAAAAAAAAAAAAAAAATCAATAAATAAATTAAAATTTGGAAGCAGGACGTGAGAGGCAACAGCAGGATTGACCATGCACACCATTTCCAATGGAGGCAATTAAGTCTCCTGGTCCCTGTGGACAGATAGACAGACTGAAGCAGCCATACCCTTATCAGGAGCAGGGTAGAAAGAAGTTGTTCCTTTTTTACAGAGAGCCTATTGCATGTATTGTTCCCAACACATCTAGCAAAAGCTCATTGCCTCCAGAGACCTTTGTACAAGTTCTCTATAGGGGAAAGGTCAGGCCTCAGCCAGACATTTCTTGTCCTTATTCCAAGGCCTGTGCTGTTGTCCAGCAGTCTTTTGGGGCTCCCAATAGGCATTGCAGTCTCTCTGTATATATTCTCTTCAGTATCCACATTTTCTATCTTTCCCATACCCCTACTTCTCACAAGCTGCATCCCCTAATTTTTTATTAATAGAAACATTTCGGCTCTGCGCCCATAGCACAGTGGTTATGGCACCAGCCACATGCACAGAGGCTGGCAGGTTCGAGCCCATCCTGGGCCAGCTAAACAACAATGACAACTGCAAAAAGAAAATAGCCAGGTGTTGTGGCAGGTGCCTGTAGTCCCAGCTACTTGGAAGGCTGAGGCAAGAGAATCGCTAAAGCCCAAGAGTTTGAGGTTGCTGTGAGTTGTGACACACCGGCACTCTACCAAGGGTGACATAGTAAGACTCTGTCTAAAAAAAACAGAAACATTTCATAAAAAATCCAAATTATGTGGATACTTAGAAAGGGTTGCCTCTTCTGCCTCTACTACTCTGGCCTCGTCCTCCCACATTTCTGCCCACACCAGTTGCTGCCTGTCTCCATATCCTTAACAGACCTTTCTAAGGTATGGCTACAGAATCAATCATGTCAGCACTTCCCTGTGAATCTCCTGGTGTGGCATTTCATGGCCTTTACTTTTCTTTCTTTCATCTTCTTTTTTTTTTGAGATAGTCTCATTTTGTTGCCCTCAGTAGAGTGCTGTAGTATTGTTGTGCCCAAGTCGCAAGGTCCCCCCCATAAATCACCCAATGACCAAGTCCCATGCAAAAGCAAGAGGTAGTTTATTAGCTAGCTCGGCTAGGGCTTTTTGTTCCTGATGCAGCAGGAAAGCAGAAAAGGAGAGCAGTTTTAAGGGTACAGAAAGGAACAAAGGGAGGGGGTGTTGGGTGAACTGCTGGGGAGAGCTGATAGGGGCTTAAGGGACTGGACGATGTCTGTTCTGGGCTAATTAGCCTGGGGAAGTATTTACTACTACTGCAGCCGAGGGTGGGCGCCGTTATAGCTGGGGGTGGACATACTGGAGCCAGGGTGGGGGGGGGGGGAGGAAGCAGGTTGCCTATCACCTTTGGTATGCAGCTGCAAACTGAAGGCTGTGGGACAAGGTAGAATTAGTGAAAGGCTGTGGGACAAAATGAGTTAGTTTTAACAAAATGGAGTCAGCTTGATTCTTTCAGTATCATAGCTCATAGCAACCTCAAACCCTTGGGCTCAAGTGATTCTCTTGCCTCAGCCTCCCAAGTCGCTGGCACTATAGTTGCCCTGCATGATGCTGGGCTATTTTTAGCAATAGAGTCTGCTGTTGTTCAGGCTGGCTTTTCTTTTCTTGAGATAGCATCTCACTCTGTTACCTCGGCTGAAGTGTGGTGGTGTCATCACAGCTCACTGCAGCCTCAAACTCCTCCTCAAGCTGGCTCAAGCTGTTCTCCTGCCTCAGCCTCCAGAGTAATTGGGACCACAAATGCATGGCACCACACTAATTATTTTTGGGTTTTTTTTTTGTAGAAACAGGGTCTCACTGTTACCCAGGTCTCAAACTCCTGACTTCAAAGTGCTAGGATTATAGGTGTGAGCCACAGCACCTGGCCTCATGTACTTTTTTTTTTTTAAAACACCTGAAACAGTTGCTGCTCTTTATAGGGACCTAGTGGGGTTTCAAAATTTTCTATTAAAAACAAACATAAAAGCCTGAAAGAATACAAAATTGGAAACTATTCTGAGAAATCATGAGAAACACATGGAAAATAACCTATTATTCTATGTCTGATGCTTTTGTTTTTTTATTTTTTTTTTTGACCAGGGCTGGGTTTGAACCCATCAGCTCTGACATATGGGGCTGGCACGTTACTCCTTTGAGCCATAGGCGCTGCCCTGTCTGATGCTTTGCAATTTCCTATTGTTAAAGCAATCCCCAGAAAAGTATTTTTCTTTTTTTGGCCGGGGCTGGGTTTGAACCTGCCAACTCTGGTATATGGGGCCAGGCCCCCACTCACTGAGCTACAGTCGCCGCCCTTCAACTTTCTTTATCTCACAACCCACCTCAACCTATCATTAAACTTCCATGGTATGCTTAAATTATGCTAATCAAAAAAGAATATGGGCGGCGCCTGTGGCTCATCGAGTAGGGCGCCAGCCCCATATACTGAAGGTGGAGGGTTCAAACCCGGCCTCGGCCAAACTGCAAAACCGAAAAATAACTGTGTGTTGTGGCGGGTGCCTGTAGTCCCAGCTACTCGGGAGGCTGAGGCAAGAGAATCACCTAAGCCCAGGAGTTGAAGGTTGCTGTGAGCTGTGTGACGCCATGGCACTCTACTGAGGGTGATAAAGTGACACTCTGTCTCTACCAAAAAAAAGAATATACTTACTGTGCTTTGAACTTCTTTTGAAAATAATTCAGTGAATGATCTTTAAAAATTTTCACAGAACACCTAAGATCCTCTCACGGCACACCAGTGTGCCCTGACATCCTGGCTGAAAATCACTGCGTTAGAGAAATTATTATACAATGGCAGGGCCAGACCAGGAGCAACTTGGACACTCAGAGTTTTTATTTTATTTTATTTTTTTGTAGAGACAGAGTCTCACTTTGTCATCCCGGTTAGAGTACCATGGCATCATAGCTCACAGCAACCTCCAACTCCTGGGCTTAGGTGATTCTCTTGCCTCAGCCTCCCGAGTAGCTGGGACTACAGGCGCCCACCACAATGCCTGGCTATTTTTCTGTTTTGCAGTTTGGCCGAGGCCGGGTTTAAACCCGCCACCTTCGGTATATGGGGCCGGCCCCCTACTCGATGAGCCACAGGTGCCGCCCGACACTCAGAGTTTTGAAGTTCTAACTCACTCTATCTCCACTGTCCATGATTTCACTTGTTTGGCTTGTTTCTTTCTTTCTTTCTTTCTTTTTTTTTTTTTTTGGTTTTATTTATTTTTTCTTTTTTTGCAGTTTTTGGCTGGGTCTGGGTTTGAGCCCACCACTTCCAGCATATGGGGAACAGCGCCCTACTCCTTTGAGCCACAGGTAACACCCTGGCTTGTTTCTTTTCAATTTAGGTAAAAAGTAGTGGTCAGAGAGTCACAGTTAGAAATACTGTCTCTGAATTAGAAGCGGCATAACCAGTCAGAATTACACTTTGAAACTCTGGAGCTGACCGTATCCATACCAAACCTGTAGGCAACAATATTCACCCCAGTATCATTATTGTTCTTCTGCTCTACTATGGGAGCAAATACACAACACCTAACATGTTAAATAAACGTGCTGCTGGGTTGCGCCTGTGGCTCAAAGGAATAGGGCCTCGGCCCCGTATTCCAGAGGTGGTGGGTTCAAACCCAGCCCCGGCCAAAAACTGCAAATAAATAAATAAATAAACAAACAAACAAACAAACAAACAAACAAACAAACAAACAAACGTGCTGCAAATAAAACCAAATTCTGAATGGCCAGTTGCATTTCAGACCACAAGAGGGAGCTGTTTAAACTCTTGTTAACTGTAAGAAAACAATTGAAAAAGAAATTTGGCAATCATCATGTTGGCCAGATGGACACCTATTTATATGATATTGACTCTGGAATTCCATTTATTTTTAAGCTACAAGAATTTTAATTTTTCTTATCTGCAATGTAATTTGCATTTTAAATAGCCTTATTGAAGTCAGAGAATTGTTTTTGCCTTGAAATCTAATTTTAAGTCTCACTTAACTAGTTTGGAAAAGTGACAAAGGGATGAAAACTCCTTTCAAACTAAATCATTCCTAAATACTTAGTAATAAACAGCCACACAAAGAAATAAGCTTTTCTTCAAAATAAATTACTGTTTCTTTCAATAATTTATGAGATTTAAATATTTAAATGTGTTTAAAAAGAAGTGCACAAATTGTGACTTGAGAAATCACTTTTTAAGAACACTGAAGTCTAATTCTGCACATATTTATACACTGTGAATTCAGTTTTATGGTAGCTACACTGGCTGTCCCTTCTGGTCACCCTGAAAATGCAGTTAAATCATCTGAAGGAAGCTGACCCAAGGGCAGAAACATATTTTTGCACAGAGTGGCCAGTAAGAGTGGGAGTTTAGTGACTGACAGTAATACTAGCCATGACCTTCACCGGGTATGTATGCAGGCCAGGCACCATGCTTAAAGCATTTCCCATGGACTAGCTCAGTAATACCTTGCAACCTTTCAAGGCAGCTACTGATTCTGTTTTCATTTTAGAGATAAGAAAACAGAAAAATTTAAGTGACTTACACAAATTCACAAGGTATTAAGTGGAGCAGGGACAGGATTTGAATCCCCTTCTTGGGTGTATCTCCCTAAATGTAATTCTTCTTTCTCAGTTGGCGAATCTGACTGTGGGTGAAATACTTTCTCCCTAAAAGGGGCCAAATCTTTACATCCTTATCCATATTTTGAACATCAGGATTCTGCAAAGATTCTCTTCTCAAGAAATGTTTTGTCCTAAGAAGTGAGAGGAAAGCTTTCCTAGTGGTAAACGGCAGCTATATCAAGAAGGACCGTCAGCAAATAGGAAATGTGGTAAAGACAGTGGCTTTCTGCTGACTCACTGGTGTGCAGTCAAGACTTATGGGAATGAAGACAAACTTAACTGAATCATGAACTGAAGTCATTTACATTAAAAGAGAAGTCACCAAAATGTTCTAAGATGGACGACTTTTAAAAAATTCCTAAATTTTACTATAGTGGTTTTAGAAGCTGTGCTTTGAGTAAATACTCAAACATGTCCTATGAACAGAAAACCTAAATATCATCTTCCTTGCTCAGGGCGGGGCTGTGGCCCATCTTTTACGGGGAAAATAGGGGTTTCAGAATCCTAAAGATTGTCTATTATCTTCCTACATCTCCTCTTGTCCCTGCCCTCACCTCTATTCCTAACTGGGATCTTTAAATACTTAGAAAGCATTACGGATGTTTTTAAATGCTTATCACATTGGGTTCTATCATTTGAATTTTAGAGGGACATATACATCCAAATCATAGCAGCAATACAGTAAATACTCAACAAATGTTAGCAACTATTGTTATTACATTTTGAGATGTTCTCCATATCTAAAATTAGAGATGATACTAGCTATTATCCCCCACACTATTGCAGTAGAATTGCTGGAAAAGTTTGTGTCTTAGGAACTCTTTCTTTATTTTAAAGGATTGTAGTGGTCTGAAGATACAGCACCTTGTCCTAACAACACTGATGATAGGTTTCTGAAAGGTCCCCAGAAAGAAATTAACAGAGGTTATAGCATATAGCATTCTTCTCAACATCCTGATCATGTACACTTGTGACTGAACTCATAAATTTATTCTAAGATGATGAGTCCCGGAAGAGTAAGTAATTTGGCCAAAATCAAGCCACCCAGTGGTATATATCAAAAAACAGGGCTTGGCGCCCATGGCTCAGTGAGTAAGGTGCCAGTCACATACACAAAAGGTGGCAGGTTCGAGCCTGGCCCAGGCCTGCTAAACAACAATGACATCTGCAACCACAAAATGGCTGGGCGTTACAGCGGGCACCTGTAGTCCCAACTACGTGGAAGGCTGAGGCAAAAGAATTGCTTGAGCCTAAAGAGTTTGAGGTTGCTGTGAGCTATGATGCCATAGCACTCTAACGAGGGCAACATAATGCGACTCTGTCTCAAAAAAAAAAATAGCCGGGCATTGTGGCGGGCGCCTGTAGTCCCAGCTACTGGGGAGGCTGAGGCAAGAGAATTGCCTAAGCCCAGAAATTGGAGGTTGCTGTGAGCACTCTACTAAGCACTCTACTAAGGGCAACACAGTGAGACTCTGTCTCTACAAAAAAAATAGAATCTATTCCTTGAGGGGATGAGATCTCAGGGCTCAAGGTATGGAGGGAAACGGCCTCTTGTTGCCTATGCCCCACCAACTGCCTAGAATCCCAGAAACTCTTGCTCACTCCTAGATGACATGATGGTGGGAAAAGACAAAGCTCTTCCTGACTGGGGCAAGAGTGAGGCGGCCGAAACAACTCCCCAGAGGTTCTTCTTAGATTTAGTGAATCTTCCCAAGAGACTCATTCACCCCCTCAAAAGGACTTGAGCCATAGGGAGAATAGGTATTCATACAGAGCCCCAGAGACATCAGAGGGACAGGTGCATAGAAATTCAAGGTTTAACAATTTTTATTATCTATTAACAGCTGAGCTGTTAAAGGTCTGTGGACACCAAAACATGCAGCTTCTGAGAGCAATATTGATGAGACCTTTCATCCTGTCATCAATTTTCTAACTTAGAAATCATTATAAACAGGACAGAAGGCTCGGCGCCTGTGGCTCAACAGGGCAAGGCGCCAGCCACATACACCTGAGCCCGCCCGGGCCCGCCAAACGACAATGACGGCTGAAACCAAAAAATGGCCGGGTGTTGTGGTGGGCGCCTGTAGTCCCAGCTACTTAGGAAGTGGAGGCAGGAGACTCTCTTGAGCCCAGGAATTGGAGGTTGCTGTGAGCTGTGATGCCACAGCACTCTATCCAGGGTGACAGCTTGAGGCTCTGTCTCAAAAAAAAATAAAAATAAAAATAAAAATAAAAATAAAAATAAAATAAACAGGACAGAAAGGAATGAAGTTGTTCTTTCTATACTATTACTTTGAAGATTCCTCTGTGGGGCTAAGAGAATGGAGCTGTAGGTTTGCCTGTTTCAAGTGAAGGCCAGAGGAGAAAGAAGCAGGCCCAGAGCCTACTCTTTGGACTCAGCTATTTCTTTTCTTTTTTTGAGACAGAGTCTCACTCTATCCCCTGGGTAGAGTGCTGTGGTGTCATAGCTCACAGCAACTTCAAACTCCTGTGCTCCAGTGATCCTCCTGCCTCAGCCTCCTGAGTAGCTGGGACTACAGCTGCCCACCACCACACCTGGCTAGTTTTTCTATTTTTAGTAGAGATGGGCCCTTCTCTTGCTTAGGCTAGTCTCAAACTCCTGAGCTGAAAGAATTCTCCCACCCTGGCCTTCCAGAATGCTGGGATTACACAGTGAGCCATCTCGCCCAGCCCATTTTTTCTTGTTCAGTCAATTTTCAGAGTCCGTTCTTTTCTCTCTCATATCTTCTAGGGATAGACATTTATTTGCAATAGGGCCTCTTAGTGTCACTTTAATCATAGTCAAAGACACTTTCTGCTTTACAAGCAATCCAGCAGGGGCTGGGAAGAGAAGTTAGGAGATGAAAGGAAGAAGGGAGAGAAAGATGCAGGGATCCTTCACCTCAAGGCAAAGAGACACAGACACAACTTGCTATCTGTGTGAGCTAGAGATTAAGTCCATTTTGGGAGCAGCCCTCAGGAGAGCTAGGGAGGAATGAGAAAAGACTGCATGTAGAAGGCAGCAACTGAACTGGACACAGTGTTGCAAAGTGAGAGAGGCTTCAGGCACAAATGAGCAGCCCAGCACACAAGGAAACCAGCTGACCCCAGCACACAAGGAAACCAGCTGACCGAAGGGAGTCGGGAGTCCACTGAGATAATACTGAAAAGTGAGGAATTTGGACTTAAAATTGGTGGTCAATGGGGGGAGCCTTGAAAATCATTATGCAGTCAAACAACTACCACTGTCTGTCTATGTGACATGTTTATGAGAAAGGCACAAATGGCAAACAAGGTGGCTGATAAGGAAATTTTGTTTACACAGAGGACAACCATGTCGGACCACACAACTAGCTATACTGTATCTCCTATATGCATCGTCACTTTGTAGATAAATGTTCCCATCAAAGTTCTGCTGAGGGAGTCTTCCAAAGAAGTGTGCAGCACCAGGGAGGAACCCAAGGGGACTGTGCCCAGTCAGGAAGCCAGAGCCACGCCTGTAGTCCCAGCCACTCGGGTAGTCCCAGCCACTCGGGAGGCTGAGGCAAGAGAATCGCCTAAGCCCAGGAGCTGGAGCTTGCTGTGAGCTGTGATGCCACGTCACTCTACCAAGGGCGATAAAGTGAGACTCTGTCTCTACAAAAAAAAAAAAAAAAAAGAAGAAGAAGAAGTTCATAGAACTGAACATCAAAACAAAACAAAACAAAATGCTTTATGTAAAATTA
Source organism: Perodicticus potto (assembly GCA_963574655.1). NCBI lineage: Eukaryota > Metazoa > Chordata > Mammalia > Primates > Lorisidae > Perodicticus > Perodicticus potto. The sequence goes on from CAUYRH010168362.1 coordinate 11,447, forward strand.
AAACATAAACAAGAAAAAAAGGTTTATTTTGATGCAGGACAAGGCAGCCCTACAACCACTGCCTTGGCCCTGGCGGCCCTGATGCTGTGGCGGATGGAGGAACCAGCTTGCGGAAGGGCCGGATACCTGTGCGGAAGACACTGGTGCCTTGCTGTCTCCTTCCCTGCTCTTCTTGCTGGTACATTTCATGGATGGCGCCTTGCTGTCTGCTCTTCCTGCACATCTGACTGGTCAATGTCATGTCAGTTTCCAGGGCCTAGGTCTTCATTGGACAGCTGGCTGTAACTGACGAAGACCCACGCCCTAAGAAGTTCAGGCAAAACAACTCCCTGGGACTATATAAACCCCTGAGCAGAGAGCTCAGAGGCAGACCTCGGCTGGACCTCGGAGATGGAACAGGAGAGCTGCCTGTTCCCCTCCAAAGCAGACCTCGGCTGGACCTCAGAGAGGGAGCAGGAGAGTTTGCTCACCTCCTGGGTCCTTTTGCCTGGAGGTTTGGTTTTTCCTCTACTTGTAATTCTTCTTTCCTGTAAATAAATCCTGACTTACCACTACTCTTGTGGTCCGTGGATTCCTTCTTCGAATCACCTGAGACCAAGAACCTGAAATTCTGGTATCAATTTATGTTTAGATAATTTTCTGGAAATAATATTTTATTGTTGTAGACAAAGAATTCTTCAAAAATTAGTAATTTCTTTGTATATATATGGCAAGCAATATAATCCCAATCTTGTGTTAGAAATTTTCTCAATACAATGTTGATTATAATCATTTAAATGTAAACTTCAAATCAGATTTTAATTTTGTGATGTTTGAATGAAGGCAGTTTTTGAAGTCTGGTTGTTATAAACACTTTTCTATTAGTAGAGAATCTTGATGATAGCTGACTGTGTTTTCAAAATGTAACTACTACAGCATATAATCTAAAGTTTAAAGCCACATCACTGATGTGCTGAGGGTGGAAAGCAGAAGGCTTTGCTGTTTTTTTTTTATTTTTATTTGTTTAATTAATTAATTTATTTATTCGAGACAGAGTCTCACTATGTCACCCTCGGTAGAGTGCTGTGGCGTTACAGCTCACAGCAACCTCAAACTTCTGGGCTTAAGCAATTTTCTTGCCTCAGCCTCCCAAGTAGCTGGGACTACAGGCACCCACCACAACGCCTGGCTATTTTTTGTTGCAGTTGTCATTGTTGTTTAGCAGACCCGGGCCAGGTTTGAACCTGCCAGCCTCAGTGGACAAAGCTGACGCTGTAACCACTGTGCTATGGTGGTGGCTCATGCCTCTAATCCCAGCATTCTGGGAGGCCAAGGCAGGAGGATTCCTTGAGCTCAGGAGTTCAAAACCAGCCTAAGCAAGAGTGAGACCCAAGGCTTGGTGCTTGTAGCTCAGTGAGTAGGGTGCTGGCCACATACACCAAAGCTGGCCGGTTTGGGCCCAGCCTGGGCCTGCTAAACAGCAATGACAAGTGCAACCAGAAAATGGCCAGGTGTTGTGGCAGGCGCCTGTAGTTCCAGCTGCTTGGGAGGCTAAGGGGAAAAGAATCACTTAAGCCCAAGAGTTTGAGGTTGCTGTGAGCTGTGATGCCACCGCACTCTACCTACCCAGGGAGACATAGTGAGACTCTGCCTCAAAAAAAAAGGAGCGAGACCCCATCTCTACTAAAAATAGAAAAATTAGACAGATGTGGTGGCAGGTGCCCGTAGTCCCAGCTACTAGGGAGGCTGAGGTAGAAGGATTGCTTGAGCCCAAGAGTTTGAGGTTGCTGTGAGTTATGATGACACCATAGCACTCTACCCAGGGTGATAGAGTAAGATTCTGTCTCAAAAAAGAAAAAAAAAATTGAAAACTAGACCTCTTATAACTGATTAGTAATTAAAATATGAAAATATCATTTTTAGTGCCATGTATAAAGTGCACCCACAGTTTTGGCCCAAACATTCAGGAAAAATTTTCATTTTAATTTTTTAATTTAAACTCAAAGCTCAAACCTTGCAGTGTATGAAAACCGTTTCAACATTTTCCATGGGATTTTCTAATAATTTTTGTAAAAATATCAACTAGATGGCTAACTTCTTTTTTTTTTTTTTGCAGTTTTTGGCTGGGGCTGGGTTTGAACCCGCCACCTCCGGCATATGGGGCCGGCGCCCTACTCACTGAGCCACAGGCGCCACCCTAGATGGCTAACTTCTATCTAAAATGTTTGAAGAGAAATACATCACTCTTTGTTGGCCAGAAATGCTTTCATTATAAGTTCCTCATTGTAAGTTCAACAAAACTGATTACCATTTTATTCCAGAGTGTTATTTTGCATACGGATATTATTATTTATTTCTAGAGTTACTTTCAATGTAGAAGCATAAACAAAATATTCAAAAACATTTATATAGATACAGAATTAGTACTACCCATGTATAATGCACATACTTATTTTCCCCTCAAAAATTTGGGCCAAAAAAATTGTGCCTTATACACAGCAAAATATGTTATTTGAAAAAGTTATTCAGGTGGCGCCCATAGCTCAGTGGTTAGGACGCCGGTCACATACACCGAGGTTGGCGGGTTCAAACCATGGCTGGGCCAGCTAAAATCAACAATGACAGCTGCAATAAAAAAAAAAAAATAGCCGGGCATGTGGTGGGCGCCTGTAATCCCAACTACTTGAAAGGCTAAGGCAAGAGAATCCCTTAAGCCCAAGAGTTTGATGTTGCTGTGAGCTGTGACATCACAGCACTCTACCGAGGGCAACAGCTTGAGACTCTGCCTCAAAAAAAGAAACAAAAGTTATTCATTATAAATTTGGTTTAGAATGCTGTATCTAAACAGCACATGAGGCCAGGTGCAGTGGCTCATGCCTATAATCCTAGCATTCTGGGAGGCTGAGGCGGGTGGATTGCCTGAGCTCACAGGTTCAAGACCAGTCTGAGCAAGAGCAAGACCCCAGTGTCTAAAAATAGATGGGCATTGTGGCGGGTGCCAGTCCCAGCTACTCAAGTGGCTGAGGCAAGAGAATCGCTTGAGCCCAAGAGTTTGAGGTTGCTATGAGCTGTTATACCACGGTACTCTATCAAGGGTGACAAGTGAGACTGTCTCAGAAAAATAAAAATAAAATAAAAAATAAATAAACAGCACATAAACCCATGATGCCATTCAAACTAATAAACCAATGAATGTTGATAAGAATATATAAGGCAGTTTTGATGACAAAAGACTGATTTCCCTGAGTTAATCCTTCATGGAAGCCTCCCCTCCCCCAGCAGCACTGCAGCAGAGACATCATAGTTCTCCTTGTCAACCACCAGTTCAGTGGCCCTGCTGTCATCACTGACATCCAGGTCAGTGTGTATTTTAGGCAGGGTGAGAAGGATTTTTCTACATCTCCCAGTGTCACCCCTAATTTCACCCTAGGTAATGGTGATTCAGAATCAATGCAAAAAAGAAGGGGCAGAAGACTATGGTTTTCACTTTTTTTTTTTGAGACAGTCTCACTCTGTCACCATGAGTAGAGTGCCATGGCATCATAGCTCACAGCAACCTCAAACTCCTAGGCTCAAGTGATCCTCCTGCCTCAATCTCCCTAGCAGCAGGGACTACAAGACGCCCTCCACCATGCCTGAGTAGTTTTTTCTATTTTTTAGTAGAGATGGGTCTCACTCTTGCTCAGGCTGGTCTGGAACTCCTGAGCTCAAGGAATCCTCCTGCCTTGGCCTATGAGAGTGCTGGGATTATAGGCATGAGCCACTGTGCCCAGCTAGTTTTCACTGATTGTTTAATTTTGTTCTACTGTGCTAAAACCAGAGGCTGATTTGATGCTCTAGACTTTTCCTTTGATGGCATGATGAATGGCAGGGAGGCATAAGAAGAAAGGCTGAGGCAGTACATTGCTCTGACCAGTTTGTGTTTTCAACTATTTTGTTGTTAAGAAGTGTTTAATGCATTTTCTTGCCACTCGTGTCTTTTCGAGAACTTTTTATGCTGTAACTATCTAAACAAATTACCACCTTATTTAACTGAAGCATCCTTAAAGAGATCAGTTTACTCTCTCCCAGCTAAATTTCATGAAGCAATTATTGCTTTAGAGGTTTCATAGAAACTACCTAGTTCCAAACTACCTTAGGACTAATAATCTTATTGTAGGATGCAGCATCCAATTTATCTTGTGTAGCCTGCAGGTTGCAAGTTGAGTAAAAATCTGTTACAGCAGTGGTTCTCAACCTTTGGGTCGTGACCCCTTTGGGGGTCGAACGACCCTTTCCCAGGGTCTCCTAAGACCATTGGAAAACACATATTTTTGAAAAACACATTTTTGCACACATGAAGTAGCAACGAAAATAATTTTATGGTTGGAGGTCACCACAACATGAGAAACTGTATTAAAGGGTCAGGCATTAGGAAGGTTGGGAACCACCATGTTAGAGGAATAAAAATGGCATCAATAAGATCATGTTTGAATTGTCATTATGAATATCTTTTCTGTGTAACACATTTGTGTTTGAGGCTTTGAATTCTTGAAAAACACTGTGTTTATAAAAACATTGCCTCTTCCTATATTTCTGTATCAAGACTCTTCTGAGGCAGTGGCTTTTTATTTTTTCTTTTATTATTATTTTTTGTTGTTGTTGTTGAGACAGAGTCCCACCCTATCCCCTGAGCAGAGTGCAAGGGCGTCATAACCCACTGCAACCTCAGACTTGGGCTATGGTCTTCCTGCTACCTCAGCCTCCGGAAGGTGCTGTGATTACAGGCACTGGCAACAGTGCCCAGCTGGGTTTTTCATTCATTTATGAGTTGGGGTCTTACTCTTGCTGAAAGAAATCTCAAACTCCTGAGCTCAAGCATTTCTCCTGCCTCAGCCTCCCACAGTGCTGGGATTACAGGCGTGAGCCACCATGCCTCGCAAGTAGCTTTTTCTTTTGAGAGGATGAAGGCCTACCATTGGAAGGAAGGTGTCATTGGTTGTGATCAATGACCATCTTCAGTTAAAGGTGTCTGGGTATTAATCCATAGTGAGCCTTCACTCAGCAGCTATTTTCAATATTTCAGATAATGTTAAAAAAGAAATCACTGGAGGGACAATCTGGAAGGTGTGACATTCAACTAAGAAGGCTACAAATTCAGGAAGGAAAAATCTGTGTGCCTACCACACAAACTGTCCCATTTGATGGCCAAGAGTTCTTCACATCTGATGGATGGGTAGCTGGTGTGGTGACAGTGGGTGGGAAGTGAGCATCATTCTCTCATGCTGCAGGGGGAAGTTTGTCCTGCACACATGTGAAGCTCTTTTACCACCCAGACAAGGTCTTCTGGGAGGAACCAGATTTCTGAGGATGAAAGGCTCAGCTTGCTGGAATTAGTTTTGTCAGCAGGGAGCTCTCCAAGGTTCTGGCCTCTTCCACCTGCACTTACTGACCATGTTGTGCTGACCTCCTGTTGCTGTCTGGCTGCCCTGCTTGCCCTGACTCTTGCTGTTCTGTCAGAAAGAAGCCAGCCCCACTTGCCTAAGCCACACTCTGTCCCACTGACCTGTTCCTACGTAGGCCCAATCTGTGGACTTACTAAGCTCTAAGCCTTCCCTGTCATGGCTGTGACACTGCTGTGACAACTGCCTCAGCTGCACCCTACATCAATGGCTCCCAAACCATCAGAATTACTGGTGGAGCTTGATAAAATTACAGGAATCAGAATCTCTCGGGGTTGGGTCTAGAAATTTTGGGTTGACTGTCCTAGATTACTTTCTTGCTTTTCTTATCATGTTTCCTGAGATATGTGGGTCTAATTCCTCTTGTTCTTTTCTAATGAATGGAAAGTAAATTGTATCTATTTTTCAGATGGGTAAACAAACTTTATGTTTACAATGGGCTGAGGTGGGTGGATTGCTTGAGCTTAGGAGTTCGAGACCAGCCTGAGCAAAAGTGAGACTCTGTCTCTACTTAAAATAGAAAAATTAGCTGGGCATGGTGGCAGGTGCCTATAATACCAGTTACTTGGGAAACTAAGGCAGGAGGATTGCTGAAGCCCAGGAGTTTGAGGTTGCTGTGAGCTATATGCCAGGGCACTCTACCCAGGGTGACAGAGTCTGACTCTATCTCAACAACAACAGCAACAAAAACAAAAAAAAGCCAATCGCAAAAAGACAAATACTGTATGATTCTACTTACATGTGGTATCTAAAGTAGTTAAACTCACAGATAGTAGAAAGGTGGTTGCCAGGACTGAGGGAAGAAGGAAATGGGGAGAAGTTGGTCACTGGGTACAGAGTATCAGTTTTACAAGATGTAAAAGTTCTGGAGTTCTCCTGTACAATGTGAATGCAGCCAACACTGCTGAACTGTGCACTTAAAATGCATCCAAATGTACAACTTGACTTTATAAATAACATTCTTTCTCATGTAATAATAATAATGCATGCCCTTACGTAAAACAATTTGGAAGTGTGTTTATTAAGTGTAAAGAAGCAAACAAAATAAGCTATTTCAAAAATAATACTCAGTTCAATTTAAGTGCTTTTTATGTGTAAAACACCACTTTAAGTGCTTTGAAATCGCAATCTTCTTTTATGTTTACAATAAGCCTGAGAATTAGTATCATGATCCTGGGTTTATAGATATAGAAACCGAGGCTTAGAGGCTGAGCGTTTTGCCTGAGGCTGCATAATGATGAGTGGTGGAACGGAGATTTAAACCTAGAAATTTTGGAGTTTGGCTCCAAAAACCAGATTATAACTCTGAAACTGCATTTTTCACTTAATATTATGTTGTAAGCATAATTTTATTCTACATATTCTAAAATATTTCTATTAAATGTGACTATCTGATGGCTGCATGCTATTCTATTATAACAGCAGTTCTCAACCTGTGGGTCGAGAACCCAGTATTAAAGGGTTGCGGCATTAGGAAGGTTGAGAACCACTGTACTATAAGATCCTGTCTCTTAAAAAAAAAAAAAATCTACTCGGGAGGCTGAGGCAAGAGAATCGCCTAAGCCCAGGAGTTGGAGGTTGCTGTGAGCTGTGTGACACCACGGCACTCTACTGAGGGTGATGAAGTGAGACTCTGTCTCTACCAAAAAAAAAAAAAAATCACTGAGCGTTGTGGTGGGCTCATATAGTCTCAGCTACTTGGAAAGCTGAGGCAAGAGGATCACGGAAGCCCAACAGTTTGAGGTCGCTGTGACCTGTGACGCCACACCACTCTACCAAGGGCAGGCAACAAAGTGAGACAGAGTTTGTTTTTTGTTTTTCAAAAAAGAAAAAAATTAAGTTCTTGGGATATTTGTTTGTGTAATAAATATTTATTGGGCCACAATTCCTGATCTGAAATTCTTGAGACCAGGTGCATTTCAGATTTCAGATTTTTGCAGATCTTAGAATGGTAATATAGCACAGAGTATATAAAATAGGGGCCAAGCCAACACCATGTGATGGAACTTAATATTTCTGTAGAAGAGCATATTTACATTTACACTACGTTGTGAGATATATAAAAACTATAAACAGGCTTCTAACAGTTCAGGTCAGGTTTTGCTTTCAAACAATTTCGGGTCATATCAGGTGTTGCTGCCAATTGTGTTGTGAAAACTGTCCTCTTTCAAAGCTTCTTAGGGTTTTGGAATTGTGAGTAAGGGATTGTAAAACTGTGAACATGTTTCTTTGAAAGAAATTTCATATGGTTTTGTTGAACAAAACCGTCTTTTTTTTGTTTTTTATTTGGTGTGTGTGGTTTTTGGCTGGGGCTGGGTTTGAACCCGCCACCTCCAGCATATGGGGCTGGCGACTTACTCCTTTGAGCAACAGGTGCCGCCCGAACAAAACAGTCTTATCAGAGAATATTATATTAAAATCTAAAGACAAATGAATTTTTTTTTTTTTTTTTGGAGACAGAGCCTCAAGCTGTCACCCTGGATAGAGTGCTGTGGCATCACAGCTCACAGCAACCTCCAATTCCTGGGCTCAAGCGAGTCTCCTGCTTCCGCTTCCCAAGTAGCTGGGACTACAGGCGCCTGCCACAACGCCCGGCCATTTTATGGTTGCAGCCGTCATTGTTGTTTGGCAGGCTGGGACTGGATTTGAACCCGCAAGCTCAGGTGTACGTGGCTGGCACCTTAGCCCATTGGGCCACAGGCACCGAGCCAAGACAAATTAATTTAAATGTACTTTTTTTTTTTTTTTTTTTTTTTTTTTTTAGACAGAGCCTCAAGCTGTCGCCCTGGGTAGAGTGCCGTGATATCACAGCTCACAGCAACCTCCAACTCTTGGGCTCAAGCAATTCTCCTGCCTCTGCCTCCGAAGTAGCTGGGACTACAGGCACCCACCACAACGCCCAGCTATTTTTTGGTTGCAGCCATCATTGTTGTTTGGTGGGCATGGGCTGGATTTGAACCCATCAGCTCAGGTGTATGTGGCTGGCGCCTTAGCTGCTTAAGCCACAGGCACCGCGCCTAAATGTACTTTTTATTGAAAACATGAACTTTGGTCAAGTATGGGGGCTCATGCCTGCAATCCCAGCAATCTGGGAGGCTGAGGCAGGAGTCCCTTGAGCTCAGGAGTTCAAGAACAGTCTGAACAAGAGCGAGACCCAGTCTCTACTACAAATAGAAAAACTAGCCAGGTGTGGTGGCGGATGCCTGTAGTCCCAGCTACTAGGGAGGCTGAGGCAGGAGGATCACTTGAGCCCAGCCGTTTGAGGTTGCTGTGAGCTATGACATTACCAAAGCACTCTACCCAGGGTGACAGAGTGAGACTCTGTCCACCCCCCCTCAAAGAACTTTGACAGGACATTATTATTTTTAACCCAAGGCTAAATAGGCTTATTAAATAGAATAAAGGGTTTCTAATTCTGAAGCAGTTGTTTCTTGCAGTCTTGACTATGGGGGGAAATGGTGAAGGGCAGGGCAAGAGACAACAATAGGAGAACAGAAGGAAGCAGCTAAAATCAGCACACATGGAAACAGCCCAAGTGTTCCAGTGTCTGCTAATTAATTAAATTTGTGCTCTACCTGCAAACACTGCAGAACTGTTTCTCTTTCCTGTTATTTAACAGTGGACATTCCTTACTTAATTGATGCAAAATGCATCGCTTTACAGCCAAAAACAAACGAACATACAAAAAACAAAAAAGATACAGAAAGAACTGTCCTGTGTAAAAGGTGGAGGACAATATTCTCTCAGCAAAATTTAAGCCTCACTGCCTCTACCCCCATGGCATCCAGAGTTTTAGCAGTGGGTGAAACCCTCCTTAAAACTGTTAAGAGAAATGCATGAATTCAATATTTCTACATGCACGATCACATGGCAGACATACACATGCAAAGACACATACACACGTCTACTCATTGTTTAGGGTATCATCAAGTTCACTTCTGCAGAACTTCACATAAAATATCTTTGTGCTCAATAGCTGGGCGTTGCGGCAGGCGCCTGTAGTCCCAAGCCACTCAGGAGGCTAAGGCAAGAGAATCACTTGAGCCCAAGAGTTTGATGTTGCTGTGAGCTGTGATGCCACAGTACTCTACCGAGGGTGACAAAGTGAGACTCTGTCTAAAAAAAAAAAAACATCTTTTTTGAGCTCGTGTGTGTTTAGAAAATAGTTTTAATTTTTCATAGACATAGAACTATAGTTTTCCTCTGAGAAACTACTTTCATAATATAGAAGAAAGTACTGAGAGAGGATACCCGAGAAGGGTGAGGTCTAGAAGAACAGGTCTTCTCAAGGAGACCACAAGGATACACCTGCGGGGTCCTCTCCATGGTGACTCAGCTCTTGGGAATTTGTAAACTTAACTTTCTGGAACTTGGAAATTTCCAAGTTCTGTGAAATCCTGTAGTTCTGTAGTGGCTGGAATAGCATTTTCTGCTTGATTCAAACTGGCCAACGAAAAGGGTACCTGTAGGGTGGAACTTTTTGACTATTGATAAAAATGGAAAGACCAAGCCAATCAGGGAGCACGGCCATTTGCAATTCTTCTATGCTGTAAGCTCTGTAGGGGCTGGAATAGCATTTTCTGCTTGATTCAAACAGGCCAATGAAAAGGGTACCGGTGGGGTGGAACTTTTAGACTATTGATAAAAAGGGAAAGACCAAGCCAGTTGGGGAGCGCGGCCATTTGGAATTTTTCTATGCCGTAAGCTCCCGGCAGGTGAATAAAGCCCTTCCTCTTAAAAATGTGGTGTTTGGGTGCTCTTTCTCTCCGTTGGGCCTCAGTCTTCCTGCAACAGTAGCAGCTTCTGTGTTGGTTAAATTTATCTTTCATTAAAACAAACCTCTGTGACACAGGTAAAATAGGACACACGAATAGAGATATTGACAGTGGTTTTTAATTCCCAAAGAGAGGAAATTACCTAACTGATCAAACGTAGATGACTGGTTGGTTAACTATTGTTTTTTTTTGTAGAGACAGAGTCTCACTTTATCGCCCTGGGTAGAGTGCTGTGGCGTCACACAGCTCACAGCAACCTCCAAGTCCTGGGCTTAGGCGATTCTCTTGTCTCAGCTTTCTGAGTAGCTGGAACTACAGGCGCCCGCCACAGCACCCAGCTATTTTTCTGTTTTGCAGTTCGGCCAAGGCCGGGTTTGAACCTGCCACCCTCAGTATATGGGGCCGGCGCCCTACTCGATGAGCCACAGGCACCGCCCTGGTTAACTATGGTTAAGTATTTGCAATGGTATATTATGCAGACATAAGAAAGAATGAAGATCAGTAGGAACCCCAATGGAATATTTTCTAGTTATATTAAAATGAAAAAAGAAAAAAAAACCAGTGCAAAAGGGAATATATGAAATCCTAATCAAACTGACACTACTTCAGTGCTTTAGATTTTGAAAGAAACCTTGCTTGTTTTTATTTTAATTGGCAGAGATGCTGGCTACATATGCTCTTTAATCTTAACAACCAGCAAGTATACAAAGCCTGAAATGTGGCCATGATAAACCTTTGCCAGCTTCCTACGCTGTGACACTATGATCAGAAACTCTGCATAATGCACTTGAGACACCCTGTAGATCAAGTAGTTACCACAAAGCAAAGCTCTCCCATCACTGCCTTGTTAAGAAAGTGCTCCCCAAATAAACTGGTTTTAAGTCTGTGTTAACCCTTCCCCCACATCCCATTTTGAACAAGTAATTTACATAAAAGTGGCAAGTCATACCTGGTACCTTGTCTTACAGGAAAACGATGCCTTGTGTGGACATGAGTGGAAGCAGTTATCACCATAGGTGGTAACATCATTTAAGGGGAAGGGACTTGAGGGGAACTTATACTGTCATTATTTATTTATTTATTTATTTATTTATCTTGAGACAGAGTCTCAAGCTGTCACCCTGGGTAGAGTGCTGTGGCATCATAGCTCATAGCAACCTCTATCTCTTGGGCTTAAGCAATTCTCTTGTCTCAGCCTCCCAAGTAGCTGGGACTACAGGTGCCCGCCACAACTCCTGGCTATTTTTTGGTTGTAGTTGTCATTGTTGTTTGGCAGGCCTGGGCTGGGTTCGAACCTGCCAGCTCCGGTGTATGTGACTGGCACCCTAGCCGCTGAGCTACAGGCACCAAGTCTGTACTGTCATCTTTTGTGACCAGATAATGGTGTCCTTTCTCAGTCATTAAATGTTAAATTTTCCATTAGCTAAGTCACTGGATTAGTGATTCTTTTTTTTTTTTTGAGACAGAGCCTCAAGCTGTCACCCTGGATAGAGTGCTGTTGCATCACAGCTCACAGCAACCTCCAATTCCTGGACTCAAGCGAGTCTCTTGCCTCCGCCTCCCAAGTAGCTAGGACTGCAGGCGCCCTCCACAATGCTAGGCCATGTTTTGGTTGCAGCCGTCATTGTTGTTTGGTGGGCCCGGCTGGATTCGAACCCGCCAGCTCAGGTGTACATGGCTGGCGCCTTAGCCCACTGAGCCACAGGTGCTGAGCCGGATTAGTGATTCTTGATAGTTTTACACTTTATAAAAATGCTTAATCTATATTATATTAAATATTTTGTTACATTAATTTTTTTTATGTTTTTAAATTTAAAATATTATTTAAGGCTGAGCATAGTGATTCATGCCTATGATCCCAGTACTCTGGGAGGCTGAGGCAAGTGGACCGCTGGAGCTCAGGAGTTCAAGACCAGCCTGAGCAAGAGCATGAACTTGTCTCTACTAGAAATAGAAAAACTTGGGGCAGTGCCTGTGGCTCAAAGGAGTAGGGTGCTGGCCCCATATGCCAGAGGTGGCAGGTTAAAACCCAGCCCTGGCAAAAAAAAAAAAAAAGAAAAAGAAAAACTTGCCAGGCGTGGTGGCTCACCCCTGTAATCCTAGCACTCTGGGAGGGCGAGGCAGGTGGATTGCCTAAGCTCTTAAATTTGAGACCAGCCGGAGCCAGGTGTTGTGGTGGGCTACTTGGGAGGCTAAAGCAGAAGGATCCCTTGAGCCCAGGAGTTGGAGGTTGCTGTGAGCTTGGCTGAGGTCATCGGACTCTATCCAGGGCCTCAGAGTGAGACTGTGTCTCAAAAAAATAAACAAACAAGGGCAGCGCCTTTGGCTCAGTGAGTAGGGTGCCAGCCCCATAATCCGAGGGTGGCAGGTTTGAACCCAGCCCCTACCAAGCTGCAACAAAAAAATAGCCAGGGGTTGTGGTGGGCGCCTATGCTCCCAGCTACTTGGGAGGCTGAGGCAAGAGAATCAGCTAAGTCCATGTGCTGGAATTTGCTGTGAGCTGTGACACCATAGCACTCTACCAAGGGCAACAAAGCTAGACTCTGTCACTAAAAATATAAAAAATAAAAAATATAAATAAATAAACAAACCAAAGAAACTTCAGCATGCCTCACTCAAAATATGTCTAGTTTTGATGAAATTATCAGTTAAATGCAAGGTGAAGAAGGATATCAATCCTAATAGCTAGTGTGAACATCTATTTATTTTACACATAGGGGAATACTGTAGATTGGAGTCTGTTGCCTCCTTATAAACAGCGTCCTTAATTACCTGAAGGCTTTACATTCTTCTGCCCCGTGACTGTTTTTTTAATTTCCTGTAATGATTACCTTGAGTGGAAAAACAGGAAAAGGCAGCAGTGTCACAGTGTCACCTGTAGGAAGCTACTTGGGGGAGCCTGGAGTTCCAATCAGCTGGGCAGCTCATTAGACATTTAATCCCTCTCTGCTGGTATTTCCTGTAACCTGAGTTTGGAGACAGCTTCATGTAAGAGAAGGGCTTCCAAACTTCCTCCCTACCTTCCATCTGGAAGCCTGGTGTCCTCTCCATATCCTGTATCCTTAACAGAACAAACCTCACTGAGCTAGCAATTTTAATATGTGTTTACAGACTGTTCTAAAAGGATCTCCTCCTATAAATGTGGTATTCCGAAGGCTGCTTGGGGCAAAGCAGGTAAATTAGGAAAGAAGGAAGCCATGGTGTGCTAAGTACTCAATCGCCACCTTCTGAGAATCTACTGCTTTTTTTTTTGTAGAGGCAGAGTCTCACTCTATGGCCCTCGGTAGAGTGCTGTGGCATTACACAGTCACACAGCTCACAGCAACCTCCAGCTCTTGGGTTTAGGCGATTCTCTTGCCTCAGCCTCCCGAGTAGCTGGGACTACAGGCGCCCGCCACAACGCATGGCTAGTTTTTTGTTTTACAGTTCGCCAGGACGGGATTGAATCCACCACCCTTGGTATATGGGGCCGGTGCCCTACTCGCTGAGCCACAGGCACCGCCCAGAATCTACTGCTTTTTAAGCATGATTAGGAAAAAGGAATTAGAAAGGACCATCAATCTCATCTGCAGAATTATCCACTCTGCTCAGATGGCCAACCAGGGCTTTGCTCGAGTCCCCAAATCACCCAAAATGTCTTTTTTTTTTCTTTTGAGACAGAGTCTCCCTCTGTCATCCTGGATAGAGTGCCATGGTGTCATCATCGCTCACAGCAACCTCAAACTCTTGGGCTCCAGCGATCCTCCTGCCTCAGCCTCCCCAGTAGCTGGGACTATAGGCCACCATCACCACCCTGGGCTAGTTTTTCTAGTTTTAGTAGAGATCTCTCCTGCTCAGGTTGGTCTGCAACTCTTGAGTTCAAGGCAGCTTAGTGTACTCTCAACATTATACAGTAGTAGAGTGTTGAAGGTGACCTAGGACAGCATTAAGGTTCTGCTGTACCTGCGAGGCTGGTCCGTGGGCGAGAGGGTCTTGTCCCTCCTTCTGCAGTTGGTAGCTCACGGCAGAAGGGCAGGACGTTCCCTGCCCCAATGTGAGCAGTCCCTGTATCAAGGTGGGCTGCACGGAGATGGGGGCTGGCCTTGTCCTCCTTCCCCAGGAGAGCCATATTTCTAGTTCTCTACCTAGCAGCTGAGATACACAAATGTGCACACATTTTAGAAAGGAAGAAACTGCATATAAATTGTAATACTCAGCCAGCGCGGTGGCTTACACCTGTGTTCCCAGCACTCTGGGAGATTGAAGTAGAAGGATCCCGTGAGCTCAGGAGTTTGAGAATAGCCTGTAAGTTTCATTCAGCAGCTGCTGTCCCTACACGCCACATACAATCCCGGTGACGCCTCCCCCACCAGCACACCCCTGGGGTGACGCCTCCCCCACCAGCACACCCCGGGTGACGCCTCCCCACACCCGCACAAAGCCCGGGTGATGCCTCCCCACACACGGGTGACGCTTCCCCTCACCCGCACACAGCCCGGGTGACGCCTCCCCACACACGGGTGACGCTTCCCCTCACCCGCACACACCCCGGGTGACGCCTCCCCACACCCCGGGTGACGCCTCCCCACACCCGGGTGACGCCTCCCCACACCCGCACACCCCCCGGGTGACGCCTCCCCACACCCGGGTGACGCTTCCCCTCACCCGCACACACCCCGGGTGATGCCTC